>JAVJIF010016205.1:0-49493 GCA_038442645.1 Agave tequilana | reverse complement strand
AGTTAGGCCAATCGGGGCGGAAAGTTTGACATTTAAGTCAACTTCTCAATTTAGACTAGAAACTAGTTTATTAGTACTAATTATACATAAAAACTATGTATTACTACTTACGGCTTCTGAAAAACTATATTTTCTCCACGATTGGACGTTATTAGGCTCTATAAGGACTAGTTCAGGTTAATCAGGGCTGACAGTTTGACTTTGTTCAATTTTTCCATTTAATATTAGAAACAAGGTTAATTAGTAATAATTGTATATAGAAACTATACAATACCACTCTCTCAGCCCTTGAAAACCATGTTTTCTCCAGTTTGGCCCTATTCGGCTCATATAAAGTCTAGTTCAGGCTAATCGGGGCTGAAAGTTTGACTCTTGGTAAAACTTCTCAATTAAGACTAGACTAATTTAATTAGTAGTAATTATACATGAAAACTATGTATTATTACTCTCGGTCTCTTGAAACCTCATTTTCTCTCCGTTTGGGCTTAATCGGCCATTATAAGGTCTTGTTCAGACCAATCGGGACTGAAAGTTTCACTTTTGATAAAACTTCTCAATTAAGACTAAAAACTAGTATAATTCGTAGTAATTATACATAAAAACTATATATTACTACTCTTGTCTTTTGAAAACTGTATTTTCTCCCCGTTTGGACCCTATTAGGCTCTTATAAGGCCCTTTTGAGGCCAATAGGGGCTAAAAGTTTCAGTTCTGGTAAAACTTCCAATTAACACAAGAAAAAAAGGTTAATCAACAGAAATTTTACATAGAACTACGTAATACCATTCTCGGCCCTTGAAAATCATGTTTTCCACCCGTTTGGTCCCTAATTCGGCTCTTATAAGGCCTACTTCAGGCAATTGGGGCTGAAACTTTGAGTTTTAGTAAAACTTTTCTATAAGACTAGAAAATATTAATTTATAGTAATTATCATAAAAACTATGTATTACTACTCTCGGCTCTTGAAAACCTCGTTTTCTCCCCGTTTAGGCCTTAATCGGCTATTATAAGGCCTAATTCACGTCAATCGGAGCTCAAAGTTTGACTTTTGGTCAAACTTCCCATTAACACCATAAACAAGATTAATTAATAGTAATTATACATAGAAACTATGTAATACTATTCACGCCCTTGAAACCATGTTTTTCCTCCCGTTTGGTCTCTATTTTTGCTCTTATAAGGCCTAATTCAGGCCAATCGGAGATGAAAGTTTTACTTTTGGTCAAACATAGAAATAAGTTTAATTAGTATTAATTATACATAAAAACTATGTCATTCTACTCTCGGCTCTTGAAAACCTCGTTTTCCCCTCCTGTTTGGGCTTTGTTCGGCTCTTATAAGGCCTAGTTCAGATGATATGGGCTAAAAGTTTGACTTTTAGTCAAACTTTCCAATTAACACAGAAATAAGGTTAATTAGTACTAATTGTATTTAAAAACTATGTAATACCATTTAGCACATGAAAACCTTATTTTCTCCCGTTTCGGACCCTATTAGGCTCTTATAAGGCCCTTTTCGGGCCAATTAAGGCTAAAAGTTTCAGTTCTTGTCAAACTTCCCAATTAACACACTAGAAAAAGCTTAATCAATAGAAATTGTACATAGAACTATGTAATACCATTCTCGGCCCTTGAAAATCATGTTTTCCTCCCGTTTGGTCCCTATTTGCTCTTATAAGGCCTACTTCAGGCGAATTGGGGCTGAAAACTTGACTTTTAGTAAAACTTCTCAATTAAGACTAGAAAATAGTTTAATTTGTAGTAATTATACATAAAAATTATGTTTTACTACTCTCAGCTCTTGAAAACCTCCTTTTCTCCCCTTTTGGGCTCTAATCAGATATTATATGGCTTAGTTCACGCCAATCGGGCTGAAAGTTTGACTTTTGGTTAATTAGTACTAATTGTACATAAAACTATGTAATACCACTCTCAGCACTTGAAAACCTTATTTTCTCCCGTTTTGGCCCGATTCGGCTCTAATAAGGCCTAATTCAGGCTAATAGACTGAAGGTTTGACTTTTAGCTAAACTTTATAATTAAGACTAAAAACAAGTTTAATTAGTGGTAATTATATATAAAAACTTTGTCATACTACTCTCGGTTCTTGAAAATCTCTTTTTTCTCCCCGTTTGGGCCCTAGTCGGCTCTTATAAGGCTTACTCAGGCCAATCGGGGCTGAAAGTTTAACTCTTGGTCAAACTTTTCAATTAACACTAGAAACAAAGTTAATTAGTAGTAATTGTACATAGAAACTATGTAATACCATCCATGGCCCTAGAAAACCATGTTTTCCTCCCTTTTGGTCCCTATTCGGCTCTTATAAAGCCTAGTTCAGACCAATCGGGGCTGAAAGTTTGACTTTGAGTCCAAACTTCTCAACAACACGAAATAAGGTTAATTAGTCGTAATTGTACATATAAATTATGTAATACCATTCACAGCCCTTGAAAACTATGTTTTCCTCCCTTTTGGTCCCTATTTGGCTCTTATAAGACCTACCAATCGGGGCTGAAAGTTTGATCTTGATCAAACTTCCCAATTAACACTGAAAACAAGGTTAATTAGTTAGTAGTAATTATACATTAAAACTATATAATATTATTAACGGGCTTTGAAACCATGTTTTCTTCCCGTTTAGTCCCTTTTCGATTCTTATAAGGCCAATCAGGGCTGAAAGTTTCACTTTTGATCAAACTTATAAATTAAGAATAAAAAAAAGTTTAACTTATAGTGGTTATTTATCAAAACTTTGTATACTACTCTCGGCTCTTAAAAAACTCGTTTCCTCCCTGTTTTGGCCCTATTCAGCTCTAATAAGGCATAGTTTCAAGCTAATAAGGGCTTTATGTTCGACTTTTGGCCACACTTCCTAATTAAACTTAATCATTTTAATTAGTAGTATAGGGCCCTAATGGGAAATCGCTTTTTTCACCTGTTTGGGTCCTATTCGCTCTTATAAGGCCTAGTTTATGTTATCAAGAGCTTAAAGTTTAATTTTTAGTCAAACTTCCCAATTAACACTAGAAACAGGTTAATTCGCAGTAATTGTACATGAAAACTAAGTAATATCACTCTTAGCTCTTGAAAATAATGTTTTCCTCTAGTTTGGCCCTTATTTGGCTCTTATAAGGCCTAGTTCTGGCTAATCGGGACTGAAAGTTTAAATTTTGGTCAAACTTACAAATAAAAATAGAAACAAATTAATTAGTTACAGTTTATACATAGAAACTATGTGAACTACTACCTCGAATCCTGCAAACCATGGTTCTCCCCGTTTGGGCCCTATATGGCTCTTATAAGACCAGTTCAGGCCAATCGGGTTGAAAGTTTAACTTTTGGTAAAACTTCCCAATTAAGACTAGAAATAAGTTTAATCAGTAGTAATTACACATAAAAACTATGTAATACTACATCCGACTCTTGAAAACCTTATTTCTCCCCGTTTGGGCCTTGTTCGGCTCTATATGGCGGCCAGCCAATCGGAGATGCAAGTAAGGGCCCTAATGGGAAATCGCTTTTTCACCTGTTTGGGTCCTATTCGGCTCTTATAAGGCCTAGTTTATGTTATCAAGAGCTTAAAGTTTAATTTTTGGTCAAACTTCCCAATTAACACTAGAAACAAGGTTAATTCGCAGTAATTGTACATGAAAACTAAGTAATATCACTCTTAGCTCTTGAAAATGATGTTTTCCTCTAGTTTGGCCCCTATTTGGCTCTTATAAGGCCTAGTTCTGGCTAATCAGGGCTGAAAGTTTAAATTTTGGTCAAACTTACAAATAAAAATAGAAACAAATTAATAGTTACAGTTTATACATAGAAACTATGTGAACTACTCCCGAATCCTGCAAACCATGGTTTCTCCCCGTTTGGGCCCTATATGGCTCTTATAAGACCGAGTTCAGGCCAATCGGGGCTGAAAGTTTAATTTGGTAAAACTTCCCAATTAAGACTAGAAATAAGTTTAATCAGTAGTAATTACACATAAAAAACTATGTAATACTACATCCGACTCTTGAAAACCTTATTTCTCCCTGTTTGGGCCTTGTTCGGCTCTTATATGGCGGCCCAGGCCAATCGGAGATGCAAGTTTGACTTTAGGTCAGTAATCCAAATTAACGCTAGAAATAAAATAAATTAGTAGTAATTATATATAGAAACTATGTAATACCACTATAAGCTCTTGAAAATCATATTTTCTTCCGGTTGGGCCATATTCAGATCTATAAGGTCTAGTTCAGGCCAATAAGAGCTGAAAGTTTGACTTTTGGTCAAACTTTCCAATTAAGACTAGAAATAAGTTTATTTAGTAATAATTATACATAAAAACTATATAATACAACTCCTGACTTTTGAAAACTGTATTTTCTCTCTGATTGGACCCATTAGGCTCTTATAAGGCCTAAATCAGGCCAATAGGAGCTGAAAGTTTAAATTTTAGTCAAACTTCTCAATTAACACTAGAAATAAGGTTATTAAGTAGTAATTGTACATAGCACTATGTAATACCTTTTACGGCCCTTGAAAACAATATTTTCCTCCCGTTTAGTCACTATTCGACTCTTATAAGGTGTAGTTTTAGGCCAATCGAGGCTGAAAGTTTGATTTTTGGTAAAACTTTCCAATTAAGATTAGAAACTAGTTTGAATAGTAATAATTATACAGAAAAAACTATGTGCTACTGTAATGACTCTTGAAAACCTCATTTTTTCACTGTTTAGGCCCTAATCGGCTATTATAATGCCTAGTTTAGGCCAATCGGGACTGAAAGTTTGACTTTTAGTCAAACTTTCTCATTAACACTAGAAACAAGGCTAATTATTAGTAATTGTACATAAAAATAATGTAACACCATTTAGGGCCTTTGAAAACCATGTTTTCCTCCCGTTTGGTCCCTATTCGGCTCTTATGAGGCCCAGTTACGCCAATCGGGGCGGAAAGTTTTACATTTAAGTCAAACTTCTCAATTAAGACTAGAAACTAGTTTAATTATAGTAATTATACATAAAAACTATGTATTACTACTTTCGGCTTTTGAAAACTATATTTTCTCCCCGATTGAACGTTATTAGGCCCTTATAAGGACTAGTTCAGGTTAATCAGGGCTTAAAGTTTGACTTTTGTTCAAATTTTCCAATTTAATATTAGAAATAAGGTTAATTAGTAATAATTGTATATAGAAACTATACAATACCACACTCAGCCCTTGAAAACCATGTTTTCTCCTGTTTGGGACCTATTCGGCTCATATAAGGTCTAGTTCAATCTAATCGGGGCTGAAAGTTTGACTCTTGGTAAAACTTCTCAATTAAGACTAGAAACTAGTTTAATTAGTAGTAATTATACGTGAAAACTATGTATTATTACTCTCGGCTCTTGAAACCTTGTTTTCACTCCGTTTGGGCCTTAATCGGCCATTATAAGGTCTTGTTCAGACCAATCAGGACTGAAAGTTTCACTTTTGGTAAAACTTCTTAATTAAGACTAGAAACTAGTATAATTAGTAGTAATTATACATAAAAACTATATATTACTACTCCTGACTTTTGAAAACTGTATTTTCTCCCCGTTTGGACCCTATTAGGCTCCTATAAGGCCCCTTTCGGGCAATAGGGGCTAAAAGTTTCAGTTCTGGTAAACTTCTCAATTAACACAAGAAAAAAGTTAATCAATAGAAATTATACATAGAACTACGTAATACCATTCTCGACCCTTGAAAATCGTGTTTTCCTCCCGTTTGGTCCCTATTCGCTCTTATAAGGCCTACTTCAGGCCAATCGTGGCTGAAAACTTGACTTTTAGTAAAACTTCTCAATTAAGACTTGAAACTAGTTTAATTTGTAGTAATTATACATAGAAACTATGTAACTCTCGACTCTTGAAAACCTCGTTTTCTCCCCGTTTGGGCCTTAATCGGCTATTATAAGGCCTAGTTCACGCCAATCGGGGCCCAAAGTTGACTTTTGATCAAACTTCCCATTCACACAATAAACAAGATTAATTAGTATTAATTATATATAGAAACTATGTAATACAATTCACGGCCCTTGAAAACCATTTTTTCCTCCCGTTTGGTCTCTATTTGGCACTTATAAGGCCTAGTTCAGGCCAATCGGAGATGAAAGTTTTACTTTTGGTCAAACATAGAAATAAGTTTAATTAGTAGTAATTATACATAAAAACTATGTCATTCTACTCCCGGCTCTTGAAAACCTCGTTTTCTCCCTGTTTGGGCTTTGTTCGGCTCTTATAAGGCCTAGTTCAGGCTGATATGGGCTGAAAGTTTGATTTTTGGTCAAACTTTCCAATTAACACTAAAAATAAGGTTAATTAGTACTAATTGTACATATAAACTATGTAATACCACTCTCAGCACATGCAAACCATATTTTCTCCCGTTTCGGACCCTATTAGGCTCTTATAAGGCCCTTTTCTGGCCAATAGGGGTTAAAAGTTTCAGTTCTGGTCAAACTTCCCAATAAACACTAGAAAAAAGCCTTATCAATAGAATTGTACATAGAACTACGTAATACCATTCTCGGCCCTTGAAAATCATGTTTTCCTCCCGTTTTGTCCCTATTTGGCTCTTATAAGGCCTACTTCAGGCCAATCGGGGCTGAAAACTTGACTTTTAGTAAAACTTTTCAATTAAGACTAGAAATAGTTTAATTTATAGTAATTATACATAATTATTTATTACTACTCTCAGCTCTTGAAGACCTCGTTTTCTCCCCTTTTGGGCTCTAATCAGCTATTATAAGGCTTAGTTCACGCCAATCGGGGCTGAAAGTTTGACTTTTGGTCAAACTTCTCAATTAACATTATAAACAAGGTTAATTAGTAGTAATTGCATATAGAACTATGTAATACTATTCACGGCCCTTGAAAACCATGTTTTTATCCCGTTTGGTCCCTATTAGGCTCTATAAGGCCTAGTTTAGGCTAATCGGGGATGAAAGTTTGACTTTTGGTCAAACTTAGAAATAAGTTTAATTAGTAGTAATTATACATATAAACTATGTTATTCTGCTCCCATTTCTTGAAAACCTCGTTTTCTCTCTGTTTGTACTTTATTCGGCTCTTATAAGGCCTAGTTCAGACTAATAAGGGCTGAAAGTTTGACTATTGATCAAACTTTCCAATTAACACTAGAAATAAGGTTAATAGTACTATTTGTATATAAAAACTATGTAATACCACTATAAGCACTTGAAAACCTTGTTTTCTCCATTTGGGTCCTATTCGTCTCTAATGAGGCCTAGTTTAGACTAATAAGAACTGAAGGTTTGACTTTTTTCAAACTTTAAAATTAAGACCAAAAACAAGTTTAATTAGTAGTAATTATATATAAAAACTAAGTCATACTACTCTCGGCTCTTGAAAACCTCATTTTCTTCCCGTTTGGGCCCTTATCGGCTCTTATAAGTCCTAATTAAGGCTAATCGGGATTGAAAGTTTGACTCTTGGTCAAACTTTTCAATTAACGCTAGAAACAAAGTTAATTAGTAGTAATTATATATAGAAACTATGTAATACCATTCATGACCCTAGAAGACCATGTTTTCCTCCCGTTTGGTCCCTATTCGGCTCTTATAAAGCCTAGTTCAGACCAATCTGGGCTGAAAGTTTGACTTTTGGTAAAACTTTCCAATTAAGATAAGAAACAAGTTTAATTAGTGGTAACTATACATAAACTTATGTATTACTTCTCCTTGCTCTTGGAAACCTTATTTTTCCCGTTTGTACCTTATTCCGCTCTTATGTTATAAGGTCTGGTCCAGACCAAACTGGGCTGAAAGTTTGACTTTTAGTCAAACTTCTCAATAATACTAGAAATAAGGTTAATTAGTCGTAATTGTACATATAAACTATGTAATACCATTCACAGCTCTTGAAAACTATGTTTTACTCCCTTTTGGTTCCGATTCGGCTCTTATAAGACCTAGTTCTGGCCAATCGGGCCTGAAAGTTTAACTCTTGATTAAATTTCCCAATTAACACTGAAAACAAGGTTAATTAGTAGTAATTGTACATAAAAACTATGTAATACCATTCATGGCCCTTTAAAACCATGTTTTCTTCCCGTTTAGTCCCTTTTCGATTCTTATATGGCCAATCAGGGCTGAAAGTTTCACTTTTGATCAAACTTACAATTATTCTAAAAAAAAGTTTAACTTATAGTAGTTATATACAAAAACTTTGTAATACCACTCTCGGCTCTTAAAAACCTCATTTTCTCCCTATTTTGGCCCTATTCAGCTTTAATAAGGCCTAATTAAGGCCAATAAGGGCTTAATGTTTGACTTTTGATCAAACTTCCTAATTAAAATTTAAAACAATTTTAATAAGTAGTATAGGGCCCTAATGGGATATCGCCTTAGTTATAGCTATAGTAAAACTTTAAACAATTTCACTTTTGATCAAACTTACAAATTAAGAATAGAAACAAATTAATTAGTTATAGTTTATACATAGAAACTATGTGAACTACTCCCGAATCCTGAAAACCATGGTTTTCTCCCCATTTGGGCCCTATATGACTCTCATAAGACCTAGTTCATGCCAATCGGGGCTGAAAGTTTAACTTTTGATAAAACTTCCCAATTAAGACTAGAAAAAGGTTTAATTAGTTGTAATTACACATAAAAACTATGTAATACTACTCTCGACACTTGAAAACCTCATTTCTCCCTGTTTGGACCTCATTCGGCTCTTATTTAGCGGCCTAGGCCAATCTGAGATGCAAGTTTGACTTTAGGTCAGTAATCCCAATTAACGCTAGAAATAAAATAAATTAGTAGTAATTGTACATAGAAACTATGTAATACCACTCTAAGCTCTTGAAAATCATGTTTTCTTCCGGTTTGTGTCATATTCGGCTCTATAAGGCCTAGTTCAGGCCAATAAAGGCTGAAAGTTTGACTTTTAGTCAAACTTTCCAATTAATACTAGAAATAAGTTTATTTAGTAATAATTATACATAAAAACAACATAATACAACTCTCTGACTTTTTAAAACTGTATTTTCTCTCTGATTGGACCCATTAGGCTCTTATACGGCCTATTTCAGGCCAATAGGAGCTAAAGTTTCAATTTTAGTCAAACTTCTCAATAACACTAGAAATAAGGTTATCCAGTAATAATTGTACATAGCACTATGTAATATCTTTTACGGCCCTTGAAAACCATATTTTCCTCCCGTTTACTCACTATTCGACTCTTATAAGGTGTAGTTTAGGCCAATTAAGGCTAAAAGTTTAATTTTTGGTAAATTTTCTAATTAAGATTAGAAACTAGTTTAAATCGTATTAATTATACAGAAAAACTGTGTGCTACTGCTAATGACTCTTGAAAACCTCATTTTCTCCCTGTTTGGGCCCTAATCGGCTATTATAATGCCTAGTTTAGGCCAATCGGGACTGAAAGTTTGTCTTTTGGTCAAACTTTCTCATTAACACTAGAAACAAGGTTAATTATTAATAATTGTACATAAAAATAATGTAACACTATTCAGGGCCTTTGAAAATCATGTTTTCCTCCCGTTTGGTCCCTATTCGGCTCTTATGAGGCGCAATTCAGGCCAATCGGGGCTGAAAGTTTGACTTTTAAGTCAAACTTCTCAATTTAGACTAGAAACTAGTTTAATTAGTACTAATTATATATAAAAACTATGAATTACTACAATCGGCTTTTGAAAACTATATTTTCTCCCCGATTGGACGTTATTAGGCCCTTATAAGGACTAGTTCAGGTTAATCAGGGCTGACAGTTTGACTTTTGTTCAAAATTTCCAATTTAATATTAGAAACAAGGTTAATTAGTAATAATTGTATATAGAAACTATACAATACCACTCTCAGCCCTTGAAAACCATGTTTTCTCCCGTTTGGGCCCTATTCGGCTCATATAAGGTCTAGTTCAGGCTAATCGGGGCTAAAAGTTTGACTCTTGGTAAAACTTCTCAATTAAGACTAGAAACTAGTTTAATTAGTATTAATTATACATGAAAACTATGTATTATTACTCTCGGCACTTGAAACCTTGTTTTCTCTCCGTTTGGACCTTAATCGGCCATTATAAGGTCTTGTTCAGACCAATCGGGACTGAAACTTTCGCTTTTGATAAAACTTCTAATTAAGACTAAAACTAGTATAATTAGTAGTAATTATACATAAAAACTATATATTACTACTCCTGACTTTTGAAAACTGTATTTTCTCCCCGTTTGGACCCTATTAGGCTCTTATAAGGCCCTTTTCGGGCCAATAGGGGCTAAAAGTTTCAGTTCTGGTAAAACTTCCCAATTAACACAAAAAAAGGTTAATCAATAGAAATTGTACATAGAACTACGTAATACCATTCTCGGCCGCTGAAAATCATGTTTTCCACCCGTTTGGTCCCTATTCGGCTCTTATACGGCCTACTTCAGGCCAATCGGGGCTGAAAACTTGACTTTTAGTAAAACTTCTCTATTAAGACTAGAAAATAGTTTAATTTATAGTAATTATACATAAAAACTATGTATTACTACTCTCGGCTCTTGAAAACCTCGTTTTCTCCCCGTTTTGGCCTTAATCGGCTATTATAAGGCCTATTTCACGTCAATCGGCGCTCAAAGTTTGACTTTTGGTCAAACTTTCCAATTACCACCATCAACAAGATTAATTAATAGTAATTATACATAGAAACTATGTAATATTATTCACAGCCATTGAAAACCATGTTTTCCTCCCGTTTGGTCTCTATTTGGCTCTTATAAGGCCTAGTTCAGGCCAATCAGAGATGAAAGTTTTAATTTTGGTAAAACATAGAAATAAGTTTAATTAGTATTAATTATACATAAAAACTATGTCATTCTACTCCCGGCTCTTGAAACCTCGTTTTCTCCCTATTTGGGCTTTGTTCGGCTCTTATAATGCCTAGTTGAGGCTGATATGGACTAAAAGTTTGACTTTTGGTCAAACTTTCCAATTAACACTAGAAATAAGGTTAATTAGTACTAATTGTACATAAAAACTATGTAATACCACTGTCAACACATGAAAACCTTATTTTCTCCCTTTTCGGACCCTATTAGGCATTCTTATAAGACCCTTTTCGGGCCAATCGGGGCTAAAAGTTTCAGTTCTGGTCAAACTTTCCAATTAACACAAGAAAAAAGCTTAATCAATAGAAATTATACATAGAACTACGTAATACCATTCTCGCCCTTGAAAATCATGTTTTCCTCCCGTTTGGTCTCTATTCGGCTCTTATAAGGCCTACTTCAGACCAATCGGGGCTGAAAACATGACTTTTAGTAAAACTTCTCAATTAAGACTAGAAACTAATTTAGTTTATAGTAATTATACATAAAAAACTATGTATTACTACTCTCGGCACTTGAAAACCTCATTTTCTCCCCGTTTGGGCCTTAATCGGCTATTATAAGGCCTAATTCATGCCAATCGGGGCTCAAATTTTGACTTTTGGTCAAATTTCCCAATTAACACCATAAACAAGATTAATTAGTAGTAATTATACATAGAAACTATGTAATACTATTCACGGCCCTTGAAAACCATGTTTTCCTCCCGTTTGGTCTCTATTTGGCTCTTATAAGGCCTACTTCAGGCCAATCGGAGATGAAAGTTTTACCTTTGGTCAATTATAGAAATAAGTTTAATTAGTAGTAATTATACATAAAAACTATGTCATTCTACTCCCGGCTCTTGAAAACCTCGTTTTCTTCCTGTTTGGGCTTTGTTCGGCTCTTTTAAGGCCTAGTTCAGGCTGATATGGGTTAAAAGTTTGACTTTTGGTCAAACTTTCCGACTAACACTAGAAATAAGGTTAATTAGTACTAATTGTACATAAAAACTATGTAATACCACTTCAGCACATGAAAACCTTATTTTCTCCCGTTTCGGACCCTATTAGGCTCTTATAAGGCCCTTTTTGGGCCCATAGGGGCTAAAAGTTTCAGTTCCGGTCAAACTTTCCAATTAACACTAGAAAAAAGCTTAATCAATAGAAATTGTACATAGAACTACGTAATATCATTCTCGGCCCTTGAAAATCATGTTTTCCTCCGGTTTGGTCCCTATTCGGCTCTTATAAGGCCTACTTCAGGCCACTCGGGACTGAAAACTTGACTTTTAGTAAAACTTCTCAATTAAGACTAGAAATAGTTTAATCTATAGTAATTATATATAAAAATTATGTATTACTGCTCTCAGCTCTTGAAAACCTCATTTTCTCCTCTTTTGGGCTCTAATCAGCTATTATAAGGCTTAGTTCATGCCAATCGGGGCTGAAAGTCAAACTTTTGGTCAAACTTCTCAATTAACACTTTAAACAAGGTTAACAGTAGTAATTGTACATAGAAACTATGTAATACTGTTCACCGCCCTTGAAAACCATGTTTTTCTCCCATTTGGTCCCTATTAGGCTCTATAAGGCCTAGTTCAGGCTAATGGGGTTGAAAGTTTGACTTTTGGTCAAACTTAGAAATAAGTTTAATTAGTAATAATTATACATAAAAACTATGTTATTCTACTCCCATCTCTTGAAAACCTCATTTTCTCCCTGTTTGTGCTTTATTCAGCTCTTATAAGGCCTAGTTCAGACTAATAAGGGCTGAAAGTTTAACTATTGATCAAACTTTCCAATTAACACTAGAAATAAGGTTAATAGTACTATTTGTACATAAAACTATGTAATACCACTCTCAGCACTTGAAAACCTTGTTTTCTCACGTTTGGGTCCTATTCGCCTCTAATGAGGCTAGTTTAGGCTAATAAGAACTGAAGGTTTGACTTTTGGTCAAACTTTATAATTAAGACTAAAAACAAGTTTAATTAGTAGTAATTATACATAAAAACTATGTCATACTACTCTCGGCTCTTAAAAAACCTCATTTTCTCCCCGTTTGGGCCCTAATCGGCTCTTATAAGGCGTAATTCAGGCCAATCGGGGCTGAAAGTTTGACTCTTGGTCAAACTTTCCAATTAACACTAGAAACAAAGTTAATTAGTAGTAATTATTCATAGAAACTCTATAATACCATTCATGGCCCTAGAAGACCATGTTTTCCTCCCGTTTGGTCCCTATTCGGCTCTTATAAAGCTTACTTCAGACCAATTAGGGCTGAAAGTTTGACTTTTGGTAAAACTTCCCAATTAAGATGAGAAACAAGTTTAATTAGTGGTAACTATACATAAAATTATGTATTACTTTTCCTTGCTCTTGGAAACCTTGTTTTTCCCGTTTGTACCTTATTCCGCTCTTATGTTATAAGGTCTAGTCCAAACCAAACTGGGCTGAAAGTTTGATTTTTAATCAAACTTCTCAATAACACTAGAAATACGGTTAATTAGTCATAATTGTACATATAAACTATGTAATACCATTCACAGCCCTTGAAAACTATGTTTTCCTCCCTTTTGGTCCCGATTCGGCTCTTATAAGACCTAGTTCTGGCCAATCGGGCCTGAAAGTTTGACTATTGATTAAATTTCCCAATTAACACTGAAAACAAAGTTAATTAGTAGTAATTGTATATAAAAACTATGTAATACCATTCATGCCCCTTTAAAACCATGTTTTCTTCCCGTTTAGTCTCTTTCGATTCTTATAAGGCCAATCAGGGCTGAAAGTTTCACTTTTGATCAAACTTCTAAATTAAGAATAAAAAAAAGTTTAATTTACAGTGGTTATATATAAAACTTTGTAATACCACTATCGGCTCTTAAAAACCTCGTTTTCTCCCAGTTTTTGCCCTATTCAACTCTAATAAGGCCTAGTTCAGGCTAATAAGGGCTTAATGTTCAACTTTTGGTCAAACTTCCTAATTAAAACTTAGAATAATTTTAATAAGTAGTATAGGGCCCTAATGGGAAACCGCCTTTTCACCCGTTTGGATCCTATTCGGCTCTTATAAGGCCTAGTTTAGGTTATCAAGGGCTTGAAGCTTAATTTTTTGTCAAACTTTTTAATTAACACTAGAAACAAGGTTAATTCGCTGTAATTGCACATGAAAATGATGTAATATCACTCTTAGCTCTTGAAAATCATGTTTTCCTCTTATTTGGCCCCTATTTGGCTCTTATAAGGCCTAGTTCTGATAATCGGGTCTGAAAGTTTGACTTTTGGTCAAACTTACAAATAAAAAATAGAAACAAATTAATTAGTTATAGTTTATATATAGAAACTATGTGAACTACTCCCAAATCCTGAAAACCATGGTTTCTCCCCGTTTGGGCCCTATATGGCTCTTATAAGACCTAGTTCAGGCCAATCAGGGCTGAAAATTTAATTTTTTATAAAACATCCCAATTAAGACTAGAAATAAGTTTAATCAGTAGTAATTACATAAAAAAACTATGTAATAGCAGTTCCAACTCTTGAAAACCTCATTTCTCCCTGTTTGGGCCCTGTTCGGCTCTAATATGGCGGCCCAGGCCAATCGGAGATGCAAGTTTGACTTTAGGTCAGTAATCCCAATTAACGCAAGAAATAAAATAAATTAGTAGTAATTATATATAGAAACTATGTAATACCACTTTAAGCTCTTGAAAATCATATTTTCTTCCGATTTGGGTCATTTCAGCTCATAAGGCCTAGTTCAGGCCAATAAGGGCTGAAAGTTTGACCTTTGGTCAAACTTTCCAATTAAGACTAGAAATAAGTTTATTTAGTAATAATTATACATAAAAACTATATAATACAACTCCTGACTTTTGAAAACTGTATTTTCTCTCTGATTGGACCCATTAGGCTCTTATAAGACCTAATTAAGGCCAATAGGAGCTGAAAGATTCAATTTTAGTCAAACTTCTCAATTAACACTAGAAACAAGCTTATTCAGTAGTAATTATCCATAGCACTATGTAATACCTTTTGCGGCCCTTGAAAACCATATTTTCCACCCGTTTAGTCACTATTCGACTCTCATAAGGCGTAGTTTAGGCCAATCGAGGCTGAAAGTTTGATTTTTGGTAAATCTTTCCAATTAAGATTAGAAACTAGTTTAAATAGTAATAATTATACAGAAAAACTATGTGGTACTGCTAATGACTCTTGAAAACCTCATTTTCTCCCTGTTTGGGCTTTAATCGGCTATTATAATGCCTAGTTTAAGCCAATCGGAACTGAAAGTTTGACTTTTGGTCAAACTTTCTCATTAACACTGGAAACAAGGCTAATTATTAGTAATTGTATATAAAAATAATGTAACTCCATTCAGGGCCTTTGAAAACCATGTTTTCCTCCCGTTTGGTCCCTATTCGGCTCTTACGAGGCCCAATTCAGGCCGATCGGGGTTGAAAGTTTGAGATTTAAGTCAAACTTCTCAATTAAGACTAGAAACTTTTTTAATTAGTAGTAATTATACATAAAAACAATGTATTACTACTTTCGATTTTTGAAAACTATATTTTCTCCCTGATTGGACGTTATTAGGCGCTTATAAGGACTAGTTCAGGTTAATCAGGGCTGAAAGTTTGACTTTTATTCAAATTTTCTAATTTAAAATTAGAAACAAGGTTAATTAGTAATAATTGTATATAGAAACTATACAATACCACTCTCAGCCCTTGAAAACCATTTTTTCTCCCATTTGGGCCCTATTCGGCTCATATAAGGTCTAGTTCAGGCTAATCGGGGCTGAAAGTTTGACTCCTGGTATTCTCAATTAAGACTAGAAACTAGTTTAATTAGTAGTAATTATACATGAAAACTATGTATTATTACTCTCGGCTCTTGAAACCTCGTTTTCTCTCCGTTTGGGCCTTAATCGGCCATTATAAGGTCTTGTTCTAAACAATATGGACTGAAAGTTTCACTTTTCGTAAAACTTCTCAATTAAGACTAGAAACTAGTATACTTAGTAGTAATTATACATAAAAACTATATATTACTACTCCTGACTTTTGAAAACTGTACTTTCTCCCCGTTTGGACCCTGTTAGGCTCTTATAAGGCCCTTTTCAGGCCAATAGGGGCTAAAAGTTTCAGTTCTGATAAAACTAACCAATTAACACAAGAAAAAAGGTTAATCAATAGAAATTGTATATAGAACTACGCAATACCATTCTCGGCCCTTGAAAATCATGTTTTCCTCCCGTTTGGTCCCTATTCAGCTCTTATAAGGCCTACTTCAGGCCATTCGGGGCAGAAAACTTGACTTTTAGTAAAACTTCTCAATTAAGACTAGAAACTAGTTTAATTTGTAGTAATTATACATAAAAACTATGTATTACTACTCTCGGCTCTTGAAAACCTCGTTTTCTCCCCGTTTGGGCCTTAATCGACTATAATAAGGCCTAATTCACGCCAATCGGGGCTCAAAGTTTGACTTTTGGTCAAACTTCCTAATTAACACCATAAACAAGATTAATTAGTAAAATTATACATAGAAACTATGTAATACCGTGGCCCTTGAAAATCATGTTTTCCTCCCGTTTGGTCTCTATTTGGCTCTTATAAGGCCTACTTCTGGCCAATCGGAGATGAAAGTTTTACTTTTGGTCAAACATAAAACTAAGTTTAATTAGTAGTAATTATACATAAAAACTATGTCATTCTACTCCCGGCTCTTGAAAACCTCGTTTTCTCCCTGTTTGGGTTTTGTTCGGCTCTTATAAGGCCTAGTTCAGGCAGATATGGGCTGAAAGTCTGACTTTTGGTCAAACTTTCTAATTAACACTAGAAATAAGGTTAATTAGTACTAATTGTACATAAAAACTATGTAACACCACTCTCAGCACATGAAAACATTATTATCTCCCGTTTCGAACCCTATTAGGCTCTTATAAGGCCATTTTCGGGTCAATAGGGGCTAAAAGTTTCAGTTCTGGTCAAACTTCCCAATTAACACTAGAAAAAAGCTTAATCAATAGAAATTATATATAGAACTACGTAATACCATTCTCGGCCCTTGAAAATCATGTTTTCCTCCCGTTTGGTCCCGATTCGGCTCTTATAAGGCCTACTTCAGGCCACACAGGGCTGAAAACTTGACTTTTAGTAAAACTTCTCAATTAAGACTAGAAATAGTTTAATTTATAGTAATTATACATAAAAATTATGTATTACTACTCTTAGCTCTTGAAAACCTCGTTTTCTCCCCTTTTGGGCTCTAATCAGCCATTACATGGCTTTGTTCACGCCAATCGGGGCTGAAAGTTTGACTTTTGGTCAAACTTCTCAATTAACACTATAAATAAGGTTAATTAGTAGTAATTGTATATAGAAACTATGTAATACTATTCACGGCCCTTGAAAACCATGTTTTTCATCCGTTTGGTCCCTATTCGGCTCTATAAGGCCTAGTTCAGGCTAATCGGGGATGAAAGTTTGACTTTGGTCAAACTTAGAAATAAGTTTAATTAGTAATAATTATACATAAAAACTATGTTATTCTACTCTCATCTCTTGAAAACCTCATTTTCTCCGTGTTTATGCTTTATTCGGCTCTTATAAGGCCTAGTTCAGACTAATAAGGGCTGCAAGTTTGACTATTGGTCAAACTTTCTAATTAACACTAGAAATAAGGTTAATTAGAACTAATTGTATTATGTAATACCACTCTCAGTACTTGAAAACCTTATTTTCTCCCGTTTTGGTCCTATTCGGCTCTAATAAGGCCAAATTCAGGCTAATAAGACTGAAGATTTGAATTTTGGTTAAACTTTATAATTAAGACTAAAAATAAGTTTAATTAGTGGTAATTATATATAAAAACAATGTCATACTACTCTCGGTTCTTGAAAATCTTGTTTTCTCCCCATTTGGGCCCTAATCGGCTCTTATATAAGGCATACTCAGGCCAATCGGGGCTGAAAGTTTAACTCTTAGTTAAACTTTTCAATTAACACTAGAAACAAAGTTAATTAGTAGTAATTATACATAGAAACTATGTAATACCATTCATGACCCTAGAAAACAATGTTTTCCTCCCGTTTGGTCCTTATTCGGCTCATATAAAGCCTAGTTCACACCAATCGGGGTTGAAAGTTTGACTTTTGGTAAAACTTCCTAATCAAGACGAGAAACAAGTTTATATAGTAGTAATTATACGTAAAATTATGTATTACTTCTCCTTGCTCTTGGAAATCTTGTTTTCCCCGTTTGTTCCTTATTCGGCTCTTATGTTAAAAGGTCTAGTCCAGATCAAATAGGACTGAAAGTTTGACTTTTTGTCAAACTTCTCAATAACACTAGAAATAAGGTTAATTAGTCGTAATTGTACATATAAACTATGTAATACCATTCACAGCCCTTGAAAACTATGTTTTCCTCCTTTTGGTCCCTATTTGGCTCTTATAAGACCTACCAATCGGGGCTGAAAGTTTGACTCTTAATCAAACTTTCCAGTTAACACTGAAAACAAGGTTAATTAGTTAGTAGTAATTGTTCATAAAAACTATGTAATACCATTCACGGCCCTTGAAAATCATGTTTTCTTCCCGTTTAGTCCCTTTTCAATTCTTATAAGGCCAATCAGGGCTGAAAGTTTCACTTTTGGTCAAATTTACAAATTAAGAATAAAAAAAGTTTAATTTATAGTGGTTATATATTAAAACTTTGTAATACTACTCTTGGCTCTTAAAACCTCGTTTTTTCTCCCTGTTTTGGCCCTATTAAGCTCTAATAAGGCCTAGTTCAGGTCAATAAGGGCTTAATGTTTGACTTTTGGTCAAACTTCCTGATTAAAACATAAAACAATTTTAATTAGTAGTATAGGGCCCTAATGGGAAACCGCCTTTTCACCCGTTTGGGTCCTATTCAGCTCTTATAAGGCCTAGTTTAGGCTATCAAGAGCTTAAACTTTAATTTTTGGTCAAACTTCCCAATTAACACTAGAAACAAGGTTAATTCGCAGTAATTGTACATGAAAACTATGTAATATCACTCTTAGCTCTTGAAAATCATGTTTTCCTCTAGTTTGACCCCTATTTGGCTCTTACAAGGCCTAGTTCTGGCTAATCGGGGCTGAAAGTTTGAATTTTGGTCAAACTTACAAATTAAGAATAGAAACAAATTAATTAGTTACAGTTTATACATAGAAACTATGTGAACTACTCCCGAATCATGAAAACCATGGTTTCTCCCCGTTTGGGCCCTATATGGCTCTTATAAGACCTGGTTCAGGCCAATCGGGGCTGAAAGTTTAACTTTTGGTGAAACTTCCCAATTAAGACTAGAAATAAGTTTAATCAGTAGTAAATACACATAAAAACTATGTAATACTACTTCGACTCTTGAAAATATCATTTCTCCCTGTTTGGGCCTTGTTCGGCTCTTATATGGCGGCCCAGGCCAATCGGAGATGCAAGTTTGACTTTAGGTCAGTAATCCCAATTAACGCTAGAAATTAAATAAATTAGTAATAATTATACATAGAAACTATGTAGTACCACTCTAAGCTCTTGAAAATCATATTTTCTTCCGGTTTGGGCCATATTCGGCTCATAAGGCCTAGTTCAGGCAATAAGGGCTGAAAGTTTGCAATAAGGGCTGAAAAGTTTGACTTTTAGTCAAACTTTCCAATTAAGACTAGAAATAAGTTTATTTAGTAATAATTATACAAAAAAACTATATAATACAACTCCTGACTTTTGAAAACTATTTTTTGTCTCTGATTGGACTCATTAGGCTCTTATAAGGCCTAATTCAGGCCAATAGGAGCTGAAAGTTTCAATTTTAGTAAAACTTCTCAATTAACACTAGAAATAAGGTTATTCAGTATTAATTGTACATAGCACTATGTAATACCTTTTACGGCCCTCGAAAACCATATTTTCCACCCGTTTAGTCACTATTCAACTCTTATAAGGTGTAGTTTAGGCCAATCGAGGCTGAAAGGTTGATTTTTGTTTAACTTTCCAATTAATATTAGAAACTAATTTAAATATTAATAATTATACAGAAAAACTATGTGCTACTGCTAATGACACTTGAAAATCTCATTTTCTCCCTGTTTAGGCCCTAATCGGCTATTATAATGCCTAGTTTAGGCCAATCGGGACTGAAAGTTTGACTTTTGGTCAAACTTTCTCATTAACACTAGAAACAAGGCTAATTATTAGTAATTGTACATAAAAATAATGTAACACCATTCAGGGCCTTTGAAAATCATGTTTTCCTCCCGTTTGGTCCCTATTCGGCTCTTATGAGGCCCAGTTCAGGCCAATCAGGGCTGAAAGTTAGACTTTTAAGTCAAACTTCTCAATTAAGACTAGAAACTAGTTTAATTAGTTGTAATTATACATAAAAACTATGTATTACTACTTTTAGCTTTTGAAAACTATATTTTCTCCCCGATTTGACGTTATTAGGCTCTTATAAGGACTAGTTCAGGTTAATCAAGGCTGAAAGTTTGACATTTGTTTAAATTTTCCAATTTAATATTAGAACAAGGTTAATTAGTAATAATTGTATATAGAAACTATACAATACCACTCTCAGCCCTTGAAAACCATGTTTTCTCCCGTTTGGGCCCTATTCGACTCATATAAGGTCTAGTTCAGGCTAATCGGGGCTGAAAGTTTGACTTTTGGTAAAACTTCTCAATTAAGACTAGAAACTAGTTTAATTAGTAGTAATTATACATGAAAACTATGTATTATTACTCTCGGCTCTTAAAACCTCGTTTTCTCTCCATTTGGGCCTTAATCGGCCAATATAAGGTCTTGTTCAGACCAATCGAGACTGAAAGTTTCACTTTTGGTAAAACTTCTAAATTAAGACTAGAAACTAGTATAATTAGTTGTAATTATGCATAAAAACTATATATTACTACTCCTAACTTTTGAAAACTGTATTTTCTCCCCATTTGGACCATGTTAGGCTCTTATAAGGCCCTTTTCGGGCCAATAGGGGCTAAAAGTTTCAGTACTGATAAAACTTCCAATTTAACACAGGAAAAAAGGTTAATCAATAGAAATCGTATATAGAACTACGTAATACCATTCTCGGCCCTTGAAAATCATGTTTTCCTCCCGTTTGGTCCCTATTCGGCTCTTATAAGGCCTCTACTTCAGGCCAATCAGGGCTGAAAACTTGACTTTTAGTAAAACTTCTCAATTAAGACTAGAAACTAGTTTAATTTGTAGTAATTATACATAAAAACTATGTATTACTACTCTCGGCTCTTGAAAATCTCGTTTTCTCCCCGTTTGGACCTTAATCGGCTATTATAAGGCCTAGTTCACGCCAATTGGGGCTCAAAGTTTGACTTTTGGTCAAACTTTCCAATTAACACCATAAACAAGATTAATTAGTAGTAATTATACATAGAAACTATGTAATACCAATTAGCCTGAACTAGACCATATGAGAGTCGAATAAGGAGCAAATATAGGGAGAATGTGGTTCTCAAGAGTCGAGAGTAGTTTTACATAATTTTTATGTACAAATACTATCAGTTAAACTTATTTCAAGTTTTAATTGGGAAGTTTCACCAAAGCCAAACTTTCAGCCCTTTTGGCCTACACTAGGTCTTATTGGAGCCGAATAAGGAACAAACATGGGGAAAATAAGGTTCTCAAGAGTTGGGAGTTGTATTATATAGATTCTATGTACAATTACCTCCAACTAACTTTGTTTCAAGTGTTAATAGGGAAGTTTGATAAAAGTTAAATTTTCAGCACTGATTGGCCTGAACTAGACCTTATAAGAGTTGAGTAGGGCAAAACGGGGAGGAAAACATAGTGTTCAAGAGCCGAGATTAGTATTACATAGTTTATATAAACAATTACTACAAATTATCTCATTTTTTGTCTTAATTGGAAAGTTTGGCCAAAAGTCAAACGTTCATTCCCGATTGGCCTGAACTAGGCCATATAAGAGCCAAATAGGGCCCAAATGAGAGAAAAATGTGGTTTTTAAGAGCCGAGAGTGGTATTATATTATTTCTATACACCGATGCTACCAGTTAACCTTATTTCTAGCCTTAATTGGGGAGTTTGACCAAAATTCAAACTCTCAGCCCCGATTGGTTTGAATTACGCCTTATAAGAGCCAAATAGGGCCTAAAAGGAGGAAAACGTAGTTTTGAAGAGCTGTGAGTGGTACTATATAGTTTCTATCTATAAATGCTACTAATTAACCTTGTTTTTAGTTTTAATTAGAAAGTTTGACCAAAACTCAAACTAATCTAAGCCTTATAAGAGTTTAATATGGCCTAAACGGGGAGAAAACGCGATTTTTAAGAGCCGAGAGTGGTATTGCATAGTTTTGATGTACAAATATTATCTATTAAACTTATTTCGAATCTTAATTTTGAAGTTTGACCAAATGCCAAACTTTCAACCCCGATTGGACTAGGCCTTATAATAAGTTCCGAATAGGGGAAAACATAGGGAAAACATGGTTCTCAAGATCTGGGAGTAGTATTATATTGTTTCAATGTACAATCACATCCAATTAACCTTGTTTATAGTATTAATTAGAAAATTTGACCAAAAGTCAAACTTCCGACCCTTATTGGCCTAAATTAGGCTTAGAAGAGTCGAAGAGGGGCCCAAACATGGCGAGAACGAGGCTCTTAAGAGCCAGGAGTAGTATTACAGAGTTTTCATATACAATTACTGCCATCTAATCTTGTTTCTAGTCTTAATTAGAAAGTTTGACCAAAAGTCAAACTTTCACCCTGATTGGCCTGAACTAGGATATATATGAGTTGAAGAGGGCCCAATGGGGAGAAAATGTGGTTCTCAAGATCCAGGAATGATAATACATAGTTTTTATATTCAAATACAACCAATTAATCTTATTTCTAGTCATAATTGACAAGTTTGACTAAGAGTCAAACTTTCAGCTTTGATTGGCCTGAACTAGGCTTTAAAATAAGCCGAATAGGCCTAAACGGGGAGAAAATAAAATTTTCAAGTGTCAAGAGTGGTATTACACCATGCTATATACAAAACCTACCGATTAACCTAGTTTCTTATTGTACTTAGGAAGTTTAACTAAAGTCAAAATTTTATCCCCGATTGGCCTAAACGGCCATATAAGAGTTGAATAGGGCCTAAAGGGGAAGAAAACATGGTTCTTAAGATCAGAGAGTTATATAACATAATTTTTAAGTATAAATACTACCGATTAACCTTTTCCTAGTCTTAATCGGGAAGTTTGACAGAAATTCTAACTTCAGCCTTGATCGACCTGAACTAGGGCCATGTAAGAGCCGAATAGGGAATAAACATTAGAAAAATGTTGTATTCAAGAGACGAGAGTAGTATTGCAAAGTTTCTATGTACAATTACTGCTAATTAACCTTATTTCAAGTATTAATTAGAAAGTTTGACCAAAATCCAAACTTTCGGCCTTAATTGGCCAAAGTTAAGCTTTATAAGTACCGAGTAGGGCCCAAACAGGGAGAAAACGTGGTTCTTAAGAGCCAAGAGAAGTATTACATAGTTACTATGCATAATTACTATCAATTAACCTTTCTACTAGTCGTAATTAGGAAGTTTGACTAAAAAATCAAAGTTTCATCCCTGATTGGCTTGAACTATGCCATATAGGAGCTAAATAGGGCTAGAATAGGGAGAAATCGTGATTTTCAAGAGCCAGGAGTTGTATTACATAGTTTTTATGTATAAATACTATCAAGTAAACTTATTTCTTATCTTAATTGAAATGGTTGATCAAAAGTTAAACTTTCAACACTGATTGGCCTGAACTCAGCCTTATAAGAGCCAAATATGACCTAAACGGGGAGAAAACGTGATTTTCAATTGTCGAAAGTGGTATTACATAGTTTTTATGTACATATACTATAAATTAAACTTAGTATTACAAAGTTACTATGAACAATTACTTCTAATTAACCTTGTTTCGGGTTTCAATCTTGAAGTTTGACTAAAACTCAAACTTTCAACCCCAATTAGCCTGAACTAGACCATATGAGAGTCGAATAAGGAGCAAATATAGGGAGAATGTAATTCTCAAGAGTCGAGAGTAATTTTACATAGTTTTTATGTACAAATACTAACAATTAAACTTATTTCAAGAGTTAATTAGGAAGTTTCACCCAAAGCCAAACTTTCAGCCCTTTTGGCCTACACTAGGTCTTATTGGAGCCGAAGAAGGAACAAACATGGGAAAAATGTGGTTCTCAAGAGTTGGGAGTTGTATTATATAGATTCTATGTACAATTACCTCAAACTAATTTTGTTTCAAGTGTTAATGGGGAAGTTTGGTAAAAATTAAATTTTCAGCACTGATTGGCCTGAACTAGACCTTATAAGAGTTGAGTAGGGCAAAACGGGAGGAAAACATAGTGTTCAAGAGCCGAGATTAATATTACATAGTTTATATAAACAATTACTACAAATTATCTCGTTTTTTTTGTCTTAATATTAAAGTTTGGCCAAAAGTAAAACATTCATTCCCGATTGGCCTGAACTAGACCATATAAGAGCCAAATAGAGCCCAAATGAGAGAAAATGTGGTTTTTAAGAGCCGAGAGGGGTATTATATTATTTCTATACACCGATGCTACCAGTTAACCTTATTTATAGCCTTAATTGGGGAGTTTGACCAAAAGTCAAACTCTCAGCCCCGATTGGTTTGAATTACGCCTTATAAGAGCCAAATAGGGCCTAAAAGGGGAAAATGTGGTTTTAAAGAGCTGTGAGTGGTACTATATAGTTTCTATCTATAAATGCTACTAATTAACCTTGTTTTTAGTTTTAATTAGAAAGTTTGACCAAAACTCAAACTTTCAGTCCCGAGTGGCCTGAATTAGGCCTTATAAGAGTTTAATATGACCTAAACGGGAGAAAACACGATTTTTAAGCGCCGAGAGTGGTATTGCATAGTTTTGATGTACAAATATTATCTATTAAACTTATTTCGAACCTTAATTTTGAAATTTGACCAAATGCCAAACTTTCAACCCCGATTGGACTAGGCCTTATATTAAGTTCCAAATAGGTGAAAACATTATGAAAACATGGTTCTCAAGATCTGGGAGTAGTATTATATTGTTTCTATGTACAATCATATCCAATTAACCTTGTTTATAGTATTAATTTGGAAATTTGACCAAAAGTCAAACTTCCGACCTTTATTGGCGTGAATTAGGCTTAGAAGAGTCGAATAGGGGCCCAAACATGACGAAAACGTGGCTCTTAAGAACCAGGAGTAGTATTACAGAGTTTTCATATACAATTACTGCCATCTAATCTTGTTTCTAGTCTTAATTAGAAAGTTTAACCAAAAGTCAAACTTTCACCCTTATTGGCCTGAACTAGGATATATATATGAGTTGAAGAGGGCCCAATGGGGAGAAAATGTGGTTCTCAAGATCCAGGAACGATAATACATAGTTTTTATATTCAAATACAACCAATTAATCTTATTTCTAGTCATAATTGACAAGTTTGACTAAGAGTCAAACTTTCAGCTTTGATTGGCCTGAACTAGGCTTTATAAAGAGCCGAATAGGCCTAAACAGGGAGAAAACAAAATTTTCAAGTGTCAAGAGTGGTATTACACCATTCTTTATACAAAACCTACCGATTAACCTTGTTTCTTATTGTACTTAGGAAGTTTAACTAAAAGTCAAAATTTTATCCCCGATTGGCCTAAACGGCCATATAAGAGTTGAATAGGGTCTAAAGGGGAAGAAAACATGGTTCTTAAGATCAGAGAGTTATATAACATAATTTTTAATTATAAATACTACCAATTAACCTTTTCTAGTCTTAATCGGGAAGTTTGACAGAAATTCAAGCTTTCAGCCTTGATCGACCTGAACTAGGCCATGTAAGAGCCGAATAGGGAATAAACATTAGAAAAATGTAGTATTCAAGAGACGAGAGTAATATTGCAAAGTTTCTATGTACAATTACTGCTAATTAACCTTATTTCAAGTATTAATTAGAAAGTTTGACGAAAAGCCAAACTTTCGGCCTTAATTGGCCAGAGCTAAGCTTTATAAGTGCCGAGTAGGGCCCAAACAGGGAGAAAACGTGGTTCTTAAGAGCCAAGAGAAGTATTACATAGTTACTACGCATAATTACTATTAATTAACCTTACCACTAGTCTTAATTAGGAAGTTTGATTAAAAAAATCAAAGTTTCATCCCTGATTGGCTTGAACTATGTCATATAGGAGCTAAATAGGGCTAGAATAGGGAGAAATCGTGATTTTCAAGAGCCAGGAGTTGTATTACATAGTTTTTATGTATAAATACTATCAAGTAAACTTATTTCTAATCTTAATTGAAAAGGTTGATCAAAAGATAAACTTTCAACACTGATTGGCCTGAACTCAGCCTTATAAGAGCCAAATATGGCCTAAACGGGGAGAAAACGTGATTTTCAATTGTCAAAAGTGGTATTACATCGTTTTTATGTACAAATACTATAAATTAAACTTACTATTACAAAGTTACTATGCACAATTACTTCTAATTAACCTTGTTTCGGGTTTCAATCTAAAAGTTTGACTAAAACTCAAACTTTCAACCCCAATTAGTCTGAACTAGACCATATGAGAGTTGAATAAGGAGCAAATATAGGGAGAATGTGGTTCTCAAGAGTCGACAGTAGTTTTACATAGTTTTTATGTACTAATACTATCAGTTAAACTTATTTCAAGTCTTAATTGGGAAGTTTCACCCAAAGCCAAACTTTCAGCCCTTTTGGCCTACACTAGGTCTTATTGGAGCCGAATAAGGAACAAACAAGGGAAAAATGTGGTTTTCAAGAGTTGGGAGTTGTATTATATAGATTCTATGTACAATTACCTCCAACTAACTTTGTTTCAAGTGTTAAAGGGGAAGTTTGGTAAAAGTTAAATTTTCAGCACTGATTGGCCTGAACTAGACCTTATAAGAGTTGAGTAGGGCAAAACGGGGAGGAAAACATGGTGTTCAAGAGCCGAGATTTGTATTACATAGTTTATATAAACAATTACTACAAATTATCTCATTTTTTGTCTTAATTGGAAAGTTTGGCCAAAAGTCAAACGTTCATTCCCGATTGGCCTGAACTAGGCCATATAAGAGCCAAATAGGGCCCAAATGAGAGAAAATGTGGTTTTTAAGAGCCGAGAGTAGTATTATATTATTTTTATACACCGATTCTACCAGTTAACCTTATTTCTAGCGTTAATTGGGGAGTTTGACCAAAAGTCAAACTCTCAGCCCCGATTGGCTTGAATTACGCCTTATAAGAGCCAAATAGGGCCTAAAATGAGGGAAAATGTGGTTTTGAAGAGCTGTGAGTGGTACTATATAGTTTCTATCTATAAATGCTACTAATTAACCTTGTTTTTAGTTTTAATTAGAAAGTTTGACCATAACTCAAACTTTCAGTCCCGATTGGCCTGAATTAGGACTTATAAGAGTTTAATATGGTCTAAACGGGGAGAAAACGCGATTTTTAAGAGCCGGGAGTGGTATTGCATAGTTTTGATGTACAAATTTTATCTATTAAACTAATTTCGAATCTTAATTTTGAAGTTTGACCAAATGCCAAACTTTCAACCCCGATTGGACTAGGCCTTATAATAAGTTCCGAATAGGGGAAAACATAGGGAAAATATGGTTCTCAAGATCTGGGAGTAGTATTATATTGTTTCTATGTACAATCATATCCAATTAACCTTGTTTATAGTATTAATTGGGAAATTTGACCAAAAGTCAAACTTCCGACCCTTATTGGCCTGAATTAGGCTTAGAAGAGTCGAATAGGGGCCCAAATATGGCAAAAACATGGCTCTTAAGAGCCAGGAGAAGTATTACAGAATTTTCATATACAATTACTGCCATCTAATCTTATTTCTAGTCTTAATTAGAAAGTTTGACCAAAAGTCAAACTTTAACCCTGATTGGCCTGAACTAAGGATATATATGAGTTGAAGAGGGCCCAATGGGGAGAAAATATGGTTCTCAAGATCCAGGAATGATAATACATAGTTTTTATATTCAAATACAACCAATTAATCTTATTTCTAGTCATAATTGACAAGTTTGACTAATAGTCAAACTTTCAGCTTTGATTGGCCTGAACTAGGCTTTATAAAGAGCTGAATAGGTCTAAACGGGGAGAAAACAAAATTTTCAAGTGTCAAGAGTGGTATTACACCATTCTATATACAAAACCTACCGATTAACCTTGTTTCTTGTTATACTTAGGAAGTTTAACTAAAAGTCAAAATTTTATCCCCGATTGGCCTAAACGGCCATATAAGAGTTGAATAGGGCCTAAAGGGGAAGAAAACATGGTTCTTAAGATCAGAGAGTTATATAACATAATTTTTAAGTATAAATACTACCAATTAACCTTTTTGTAGTCTTAATCGGGAAGTTTGACAGAAATTCAAGCTTTATAAGTGCTGAGTAGGGCCAAAGGGGGAGAAAACGTGGTTCTTAAGAGCCAAGAGAAGTATTACATAGTTACTACGCATAATTACTA
This sequence comes from Agave tequilana, assembly GCA_038442645.1. Classification (NCBI taxonomy): domain Eukaryota; kingdom Viridiplantae; phylum Streptophyta; class Magnoliopsida; order Asparagales; family Asparagaceae; genus Agave; species Agave tequilana. The sequence continues at coordinate 21,077 of JAVJIF010016205.1, read as the reverse complement.
TCAATTAACCTTGCTACTAGTCTTAATTAGGAAGTTTGACTAAAAAATCAAAGTTTCATCCCTGATTGGCTTGAACTATGCCATATAGGAGCTAAATAGGGCTAGAATAGGGAGAAATCGTGATTTTCAAGAGCCAGGAGTTGTTTTACATAGTTTTTATGTATAAAAACTATCAAGTAAACTTACTTCTAATCTTAATTGAAAAGGTTGATCAAAAGATAAACTTTAACCCTGATTGGCCTGAACTAAGGATATATATGAGTTGAAGAGGGCCCAATGGGGAGAAAATATGGTTCTCAAGATCCAGGAATGATAATACATAGTTTTTATATTCAAATACAACCAATTAATCTTATTTCTAGTCATAATTGACAAGTTTGACTAATAGTCAAACTTTCAGCTTTGATTGGCCTGAACTAGGCTTTATAAAGAGCTGAATAGGTCTAAACGGGGAGAAAACAAAATTTTCAAGTGTCAAGAGTGGTATTACACCATTCTATATACAAAACCTACCGATTAACCTTGTTTCTTGTTATACTTAGGAAGTTTAACTAAAAGTCAAAATTTTATCCCCGATTGGCCTAAACGGCCATATAAGAGTTGAATAGGGCCTAAAGGGGAAGAAAACATGGTTCTTAAGATCAGAGAGTTATATAACATAATTTTTAAGTATAAATACTACCAATTAACCTTTTTCTAGTCTTAATCGGGAAGTTTGACAGAAATTCAAGCTTTATAAGTGCCGAGTAGGGCCCAAAGGGGAGAAAACGTGGTTCTTAAGAGCCAAGAGAACTATTACATAGTTACTACGCATAATTACTATCAATTAACCTTGCTACTAGTCTTAATTAGGAAGTTTGACTAAAAAATCAAAGTTTCATCCCTGATTGGCTTGAACTATGCCATATAGGAGCTAAATAGGGCTAGAATAAGGAGAAATCGTGATTTTCAAGAGCCAGGAGTTGTTTTACATAGTTTTTATGTATAAAAACTATCAAGTAAACTTACTTCTAATCTTAATTGAAAAGGTTGATCAAAAGATAAACTTCAATACTGATTGGCCTGAACTCAGCCTTATAAGAGCCAAATATGGCATAAACGGGGAGAAAACGTGATTTTCAATTGTCGAAAGTGGTATTACATCGTTTTTATGTACAAATACTATAAATTAAACTTACTATTACAAAGTTACTTTGCACAATTACTTCTAATTAACCTTGTTTCGGGTTTCAATCTAAAAGTTTGACTAAAACTCAAACTTTCAACCCCAATTAGCCTGAACTAGACCATATGAGAGTCGAATAAGGAGCAAATATAGGGAGAATGTGGTTCTCAAGAGTCGAGAGTAGTTTTACATAGTTTTTATGTACAAATACTATCAGTTAAACTTATTTCAAGTCTTAATTGGGAAGTTTCACCCAAAGCTAAACTTTCAGCCCTTTTGGCCTATGCTAGGTCTTATTGGAGCCGAATAAGGAACAAACAAGGGAAAATGTGGTTTTCAAGAGTTGGGAGTTGTATTATATAGATTCTATGTACAATAACCTCCAACTAACTTTGTTTCAAGTGTTAATGGGGAAGTTTGGTAAAAGTTAAATTTTCAGCACTGATTGGCCTGAACTAGAACTTATAAGAGTTGAGTAGGGCAAAACGGGGAGGAAAACATAGTGTTTAAGAGCCGAGATTAGTATTACATAGTTTATATAAACAATTACTACAAATTATCTCGTTTTTTGTCTTAATTGGAAAGTTTGGCCAAAAGTCAAACGTTCATTCCCGATTGGCCTGAACTAGGCCATATAAGAGCCAAATAGGGCCCAAATGAGAGAAAATGTGGTTTTTAAGAGCCGACAGTGGTATTATATTATTTCTATACACCGATGCAACCAGTTAACCTTATTTCTTGCCTTAATTGGGGAGTTTAACCAAAAGTCAAACTCTCAGCCCCGATTGGTTTGAATTACGCCTTATAAGAGCCAAATATGGCCTAAAAGAAGGGAAAACGTGGTTTTGAAGAGCTGTGATTGGTATTATATAGTTTCTATCTATAAATGCTACTAATTAACCTTATTTTTAGTTTTAATTAGAAAGTTTAACCAAAACTCAAACTTTCAGTCCTGATTGGCCTAAATTAGGCCTTATAAGAGTTTAATATGGCCTAAACGGGGAGAAAACGTGATTTTTAAGAGCCGAGAGTGGTATTGCATTGTTTTAATGTGCAAATATTATCTATTAAACTTATTTTGAATCTTAATTTTGAAGTTTGACCAAATGCCAAACTTTCAACCCCGGATTGGACTAGGCCTTATTAAAAGGGGAAAACATGGTTCTCAAGATCTGAGAGTAGTATTATATTGTTTCTATGTACAATCATATCCAATTAACCTTGTTTATAGTATAAATTGGGAAATTTGACAAAAAGTCAAACTTCCGACCCTTATTGGCCAGAATTAGGCTTAGAAGAGTCGAATAGGGGCCCAAACATGACGAAAACGTGGCTCTTAAGAGCCAGGAGTAGTATTACAGAGTTTTCATGTACAATTACTACCATCTAATCTTTTTTCTAGTCTTAATTAGAAAGTTTGACCAAAAGTCAAACTTTCACCCTGATTGGCCTGAACTAGGATATATATGAGTTGAAGAGGGCCCAATGAGGAGAAAATGTGGTTCTCAAGATCCAGGAATGATAATACATAGTTTTTATATTCAAATACAACCAATTAATCTTATTTCTAGTCATAATTGACAAGTTTGACTAAAAGTCAAACTTTCAGCTTTGATTGGCCTGAACTAGGCTTTATAAAGAGCCGAATAGGCCTAAACGGGGAGAAAACAAAATTTTCAAGTGTCAAGAGTGGTCTTACACCATTCTATATACAAAACCTACCGATTAACATTGTTTCTTGTTGTACTTAGAAAGTTTAACTAAAAGTCAAAATTTTATCCCCGATTGGCCTAAACGGCCATATAAGAGTTGAATAGGGCCTAAAGGGAAAGAAAACATGGTTCTTAAGATCAGAGAGTTATATAATATAATTTTTAAGTATAAATACTACCAATTAACCTTTTTCTAGTCATAATCGGGAAGTTTGACAGAAATTCAAGCTTTCAGCCTTGATCAATCTGAACTAGGCCATGTAAGAGCCGAATAGGGAATAAACATTAGAAAAATGTAGTATTCAAGAGACGAGAGTAGTATTGCAAAGTTTCTATGTACACTTACTGCTAATTAACCTTATTTCAAGTATTAATTAGAAAGTTTGACCAAAAGCCAAACTTTCGGCCTTAATTGGCCAGAGCTAAGCTTTATAAGCGCCGAGTAGGGCCCAAACAGGGAGAAAACGTGGTTCTTTAGAGCCAAGAGAAGTATTACGTAGTTACTACGCATAATTACTATCAATTAACCTTGCTACTAGTCTTAATTAGGAAGTTTGACTAAAAAATTAAAGTTTCATCCCTGATTGGCTTGAACTAGGCCATATAGGAGCTAAATAGGGCTAGAATAGGGAGAAATCGTGATTTTCAAGAGCCAGGAGTTGTATTACATAGTTTTTGTGTATAATACTATCACGTAAACTTATTTCTAATCTTAATTGAAAAGGTTAATTAAAAGTTAAACTTTCAACACTGATTGGCCAGAACTCAGCCTTATAAGAGCCAAAGATGGCCTAAACGGGGAGAAAACGTGATTTTCAATTGTCGAAAGTGGTATTACATAGTTTTTATGTACAAATACTATAAATTAAACTTAGTATTACAAAGTCACTATGCACAATTACTTCTAATTAACCTTGTTTCGGGTTTAAATCTAGAAGTTTGACTAAAACTCAAACTTTCAACCCAAACTAGCCTGAACTAGACCCTATGAGAGTCGAATAAGGAGCAAATATAGGGGGAATGTGGTTCTCAAGAGTCGAGAGTAGTTTTACATAGTTTTTATGTACAAATACTATCAGTTAAACTTATTTCAAGTCTTAATTGGGAAGTTTCACCCAAAGCCAAACTTTCAGCCCTTTTGGCCTACACTAGGTCTTATTGGAGCCGAATAAGGAACAAACATGGGAAAAATGTGGTTCTCAAGAGTTGAGAGTTGTATTATATAGATTCTATGTACAATTACCTCTAACTAACTTTGTTTCAAGTGTTAATGGGGAAGTTTGGTAAAAGTTAAAATTTCAGCACTGATTGGCCTGAACTAGACCTTATAAGAGTTGAGTAGGGCAAAACAGGGAGGAAAACATAGTGTTCAAGAGCCGAGATTAGTATTACATAATTTATATAAACAATTACTAAAAATTATCTCATTTTTTGTCTTAATTGGATAGTTTGGCCAAAAGTCAAACGTTCATTCCCGATTGGCCTGAACTAGGCCATATAAGAGCCAAATAAGGCCCAAATGAGAGAAAATATGGTTTTTAAGAGCCGAGAGTGGTATTATATTATTTCTATACACCGATGCTACCAGTTAACCTTATTTCTAGCCTTAATTGGGGTGTTTGACCAAAAGTCAAACTCTCAGCCCCGATTGGTTTGAATTACATAAGAGCCAAATAGGGCCTAAAAGGGGGGAAAACGTGGTTTTGAAGAGCTGTGAGTGGTACTATATAGTTTCTATCTATAAATGATACTAATTAACCTTATTTTTAGTTTTAATTAGAAAGTTTGACCAAAACTCAAACTTTCAGTCCCGATTGGCCTGAATTAGGCCTTATAAGAGTTTAATATGGCGTAAACGGGGAGAAAACGCGATTTTTAAAAGCCGAGAGTGGTATTGCATAGTTTTGATGTACAAATATTATCTATTAAACTTATTTCGAATTTTAATTTTGAAGTTTGACCAAATGCCAAACTTTCAACCCCGATTGGACTAGGCCTTATAATAAGTTCCGAATAGGGGAAAACATAGGAAAAACAGAGTTCTCAAGATTTGGGAGTAGTATTATATTGTTTCTATGTACAATCATATCCAATTAACCTTGTTTATTGTATTAATTGGGAAATTTGACCAAAAGTCAAACTTCCGACCCTTATTGGCCTGAATTAGGCTTAGAAGAGTCGAATAGGGGCCCAAACATGGCGAGAACGTGGCTCTTAAGAGCCAGGAGTAGTATTACAGAGTTTTCATATACAATCACTGCCATCTAATCTTGTTTCTAGTCTTAATTAGAAAGTTTGACCAAAAGTCAAACTTTCACCCTGATTGGCCTGAACTAGGATATATATGCGTTGAAGAGGGCCCAATGGGGAGAAAATGTGGTTCTCAAGATTCAGGAATGATAATACATAGTTTTTATATTCGAATACAACCAATTAATCTTATTTCTAGTCATAATTGACAAGTTTGACTAAGAGTCAAACTTTTAGCTTTGATTGGCCTGAACTAGGCTTTATAAAGAGCCGAATAGGCCTAAACGGGGAGAAAACAAAATTTTCAAGAGTCAAGAGTGGTATTACACTATTCTACATACAAAACCTACCGATTAGCCTTGTTTCTTGTTGTACTTAGGAAGTTTAACTAAAAGTCAAAATTTTATCCCCGATTGGCCTAAACGGCCATATAAGAGTTGAATAGGGCTTAAAGGGAAGAAAACATGGTTCTTAAGATCAGAGAGTTATATAACATAATTTTTAAGTATAAATACTACCAATTAACCTTTTTCTAGTCTTAATCGGGAAGTTTGACAGAAATTCAAGCTTTCAGCCTTGATCGACGTGAACTAGGCCATGTAAGAGCTGAATAGGGAATAAACATTAAAAAATGTAGTATTCAAGAGACGAGAGTAGTATTGCAAAGTTTCTATGTACAATTACTGCTAATTAGCCTTATTTCAAGTATTAATTAGAAAGTTTGACCAAAAGCCAAACTTTCGCCTTCATTGGCCAGAGCTAAGCTTTATAGGTGCCGAGTAGGGCCCAAACAGGGAGAAAACGTGGTTCTTAAGAGCCAAAAGAAGTATTACATAGTTACTACGCATAATTACTATCAATTAACCTTGCTAATAGTCTTAATTAGGAAGTTTGACTAAAAAATCAAAGTTTCATCCCTGATTAGCTTGATCTAGGCCATATATGAGCTAAATAGGGCTAGAATAGGGAGAAATCGTGATTTTCAAGAGCCAAGAGTTGTATTACATAGTTTTTATGTATAAATACTATCAAGTAAACTTATTTCTAATCTTAATTGAAAAGGTTGATCAAAAGTTAAACTTTGAACACTGATTGGCCTGAACTCAGCCTTATAAGAGCCAAATATGGCCTAAACGGGGAGAAAACGTGATTTTCAATTGTCGAAAGTGGTATTACATAGTTTTTATATACAAATACTATAAATTAAACTTAGTATTATAATGTTACTATGCACAATTACTTCTAATTATCCTTGTTTCGGGTTTCAATCTAGAAGTTTGACTAAAACTGAAACTTTCAACCCCAATTAGCCTGAACTAGACCATATGAGAGTCGAATAAGGAGCAAATATAGGGGGAATGTGGTTCTCAAGAGTCGAGAGTAGTTTTACATAGTTTTTATGTACAAATATTATCAGTTAAACTTATTTCAAGTCTTAATTGGGAAGTTTCACCCAAAGCCAAACTTTCAGCCCTTTTGGCCTACACTAGGTCTTATTGGAGCCGAATAAGGAACAAACATGGAAAAAATGTGGTTCTCAAGAGTTGGGAGTTGTATTATATAGATTCTATGTACAATTACCTCCAATTAACTTTGTTTCAAGTGTTAATGGGAAAGTTTAGTAAAAGTTAAATTTTCAGCACTGATTGGCCTGAACTAGACTATATAAGAGTTGAGTAGGGCAAAACGGGGAGGAAAACATAGTGTTCAGGAGCAGAGATTAGTATTACATAGTTTATATAAACAATTACTACAAATTATCTCGTTTTTTGTCTTAATTGGAAAGTTTGGCCAGAAGTCAAACGTTCATTCCCGATTGGCCTGAACTAGGCCATATAAGAGCCAAATAGGGCCCAAATGAGAGAAAATGTGGTTTTTAAGAGTCGAGAGTGGTATTATATTATTTCTATACACCGATGCTACCAGTTAACCTTATTTCTAGCCTTAATTTGGGTGTTTGACCAAAAGTCAAACTCTCAGCCCCGATTGGTTTGAATTACGCCTTATAAGAGCCAAATAGGGCCTAAAAGGGGGGAAAATGTGATTTTGAAGAGCTGTGAGCGGTACTATATAGTTTCTATCTATAAATGCTACTAATTAACCTTATTTTTAGTTTTAATTAGAAAGTTTGACCAAAACTCAGACTTTCAGTCCCGATTGGTAACCTTAAGAGTTTAATATGGCCTAAACGGGGAGAAAACGCGATTTTTAAGAGCCGAGAGTGGTATCACATAGTTTTGATGTGCAAATATTATCTATTAAACTTATTTCGAATCTTAATTTTGAAGTTTGACCAAATGCCAAACTTTCAACCCCGATTGGACTAGGCCTTATAATAAGTTTCGAATAGGGGAAAACATAGGAAAAACAGGGTTCTCAAGATCTGGGAGTAGTATTATATTGTTTCTATGTACAATCATATCCAATTAACCTTGTTTATATTATTAATTGGGAAATTTGACCAAAAGTCAAACTTCCGACCCTTATTGGCTTGAATTAGGCTTAGAAGAGTCAAATAAGGACCCAAACATGGCGAGAACGTGGCTCTTAAGAGTCAGGAGTAGTATTACAGAGTTTTCATATACAATTACTGCCATCTACTAATCTTGTTTCTAGTCTTAATTAGAAAGTTTGACCAAAAGTCAAACTTTCACCCTGATTGGCCTGAACTAGGATATATATAATTGAAGAGGGCCCAATGGGGAGAAAATGTGGTTATCAAGATCCATGAATGATAATACATAGTTTTTATATTCAAATACAGCCAATTAATCTTATTTCTAGTCATAATTGACAAGTTTGACTAAGGTCAAACTTTCAGCTTTGATTGGCCTGAATTAGGCTTTAAAAAGAGCCGAATAGGCCTAAACGGGGAGAAAACAAAATTTTCAAGAGTTAAGAGTGGTGTTACACAATTCTATATACAAAACCTACCGATTAACCTAGTTTCTTGTTGTACTTAGGAAGTTTAATTAAAAGTCAAAATTTTATCCCCGATTGGCCTAAACGGCCAGATAAGAGTTGAATAGGGCCTAAAGGGGAAGAAAACATGGTTCTTAAGATCAGAGAGTTATATAACAAAATTTTTATGTATAAATACTACCAATTAAACTTTTTCTAGTCTTAATCTGGAAGTTTGATAGAAATTCAAGATTTCAGCCTTGATCGACCTGAACTAGGCTATGTAAGAGCCGAATAGGGAATAAACATTAGAAAAATGTAGTATTCAAGAGACGAGAGTAGTATTGCAAAGTTTCTATGTACAATTACTACTAATTAACCTTATTTAAAGTATTAACTAGAAAGTTTGACCAAAAGCCAAACTTTCGGCCTTAATTGGCCAGAGCTAAGCTTTATAAGTGCTGAGTAGGGCCCAAATAGGGAGAAAACGTGGTTCTTAAGAGCCAAGAGAAGTGTTACATAGTTACTACGCATAATTGTAAGATCACCTAGAGGGGGGGTGAATAGGTGATGGCTAATCTAAAGGTCACTTATGAACAAATAATGCGGAATTAAAACTAAGTTGACCAAATTAAAACTTCTTTTAATTAAACACTTATGTATAACTCAAGAGTGTTGCCGAATTCCCCTTGCGAGGCTCTGGACAAGCTCCTCTAGATTCCCCTTGAATGGGTTGAGGTGCCGCGTTGGCTCTCTTGGTTGAATACTAGTGTTAACAAGCAATCCCAAGCAAGTATGTATATCAATTATGAGCACAAGGGAATATATCATGCATATATAAGATGAACACAATAAATTGAATGCAAGATATAAAATGGAGACAAAAAGAGAAAGAGAGCAAGAGTGAGCAATCGCAAACACAAAGGGTTTGTTTCGAGGTTCGAGCACACTTGCTCTACATCCCCGCCTTCGACACACGAAGGGTTTCCACTATGCAAGATCCCACCGGATCTCTCCTCGGTGCCGCAACACCTACAAGCCCTCGGACTCCCAAGTCCCGTACACACGCAAGTCCACCGACTCGCCGAGGCCGTACCTCTACCAAAGAGTTCACAACCGAACTCCACACCACAACGAGCACACTTGCCCGTCTCCTCAAAGTAACAAGAAAAATCTCTTTGATGATCACAACACTTGATCACCTAAAGAGCACTCTCACTACAACACACCTATAGGAATATCTAGCAATGGATAGCTCAAGTGTGGTGTGAGAAAATCAAGGAAAGAAAGCTATGGAGGAAAACTCAAGAATCACTTTAACACTCTCTTGATAAAAACTCTTCCTTTTGATTGGAAGTATTTGCACTTAAATCTTGTGGAGAAACTCTTCTAAAAGTATCAGAAAAACTGCTCAAGAAATCTCCAAAATCTTAACCTCAAAACAGTTGACAAGACCCCCTTTTATAGGCTGCCAGAAATAGAGCCGTTGGGGTTCTGTCAGTGCTGTCGGTCGACCGCCGGTCGACCGGCCAACGGTCATTTTTCTGACCGTTGCAGCCACCGGTCGACCGGCTCGGTCGACCGATAACCTGGAATGAACTGTCGGTCGACCTATCGGTCGACTGGACATTTCCAGAGAGCAAACTCTCTTGGTCGGTCGACCGACCCGGTCGACCGGCCACTGTGCTGACAACGTGCACAGGGCTGTGCACATCGGTCGACCGGTCCGGTCGACCGACATGGCCTGTCAGCCAGTCTCCAGGTCTGAAAAATCTTTTTATAAAATCCTAAAAATACATAGAAATTCTACAAAAATAGTTTTACCAATATACTTGAAAGAACAAACATGCTTGCACAAAATCAAGACATGTTATAGATGTTTTGGTCTATTTTTGTAACTTGGAAATATTAGCTCAATAACCAAAATGTATTTTTCCAAAACATGTTTTTCCAAACTTGTTTTTCTAAATCTTCATCAAATACAAAAACAAGATATTTGAGTTCATTTTAAAGCATAGTGTGTATGGATATGATCCACTACACAATCAATAAGAAATATCTATGTTTTTGATATAAAGCTCTAATCAAGATTTTGGTTTAAAGATATGAACTATGAAATACCAAAATCCAAGATAAATATTTTGTCTCAAAGAAAATCTTTTAAAAAATAAAAATTCTTTTCTAAAAAGAAATCTTTTATGAAATCAATTAAATCAAGAGTTCTATCAAGAGTGTGTGTGTGTGATATAACTTGAGCAATCCACCAACTATCTATCCTTTACATTTTTACTAAAACAAAAATACAAATTCTATACCTAGACCCAAGTCTTCAACTTCTTGAAGTCTTCCCTTGAAGGCTTCTCATCTTCTTGACTTGGTCCAAGCTTGATCCAAAAACTCCTTGGATCACCACATGCAAGCTCCAAATCTTGTTCTTTAATCCTTTGTTGAGCTATGCACCTACTAAGATCTTGATCATGAATCTGTCACTAATTAAACACAAGATCATTAGTAACTATAACTACATGAGTTGATAATCATCAAAACTAGGGTGAAGGGCTTTTGGGTCAACAATCTCCCCCTTTTTGATGATGACAAAACTCATGGAGTTATATATGCATGGATTAAAGTAAAGCTTCAAAGAAGCTCCCCCTTAACTCATGCATGACAAGAAATAATAGATATGGCAATAAAAGCACATGACATGTATGCAATGTAAGGAGATGCAATCATAACAAAAATCAAATCTTAAGTCAAATCTTTTTCTCCTAATTGCAAAATACAACATATATGCATAATAAGTAAGAAAGACAAATACTTCTCCCCCTTAAGCAATGAAAACATGCATATACAATACAATCTCAAATACTTCTCCCCCTTTTTGTCAATCATCAACAAAGGGTTCAAAGTAAAAATACATCAAACAAATTTTCTCCCCCTTTTTGTTAAAAACAAAGAGATCAAGGAGGGGTAAATACAAATCAATCAATAAAATTTATATGCGATATAAATTCATGAAGAGGAAGACGTTAAGTTAGCTTCCCGACACATATACATTACATGAAAGAGGGATGACAAGCCCTAATTCACATAACGTATAATATGTCATGCATAAGAGGAGATGTGAAGCTCCCCCTACACACGTATATCATGAAAAGAAGAGTTGTCAAGCTCCTCAAATTATAATATACTCAACATGAATCTATATGTAGAAGAGATGTTAAGCTCTCCTTGCATATAGGAAATACAAATCAAAAAAAATTTTGAATTTTCTTTATAAAATAAATTTTGAATTTTTCTTAATAACAACAAATTTTGAGATATCTTAGAAAGAGATCATATTATAAGATATCAAATAATACAATTTTGCATGGTTCCAATTGTAAAATAATCAAATTTTGAATTTTTGATACCAATTTCAAAAAAATACAATGCACAAGCTTATTATGAAATACCAATTTGAAGTCTAATTAAGCTTAGCATTAACAATCTTTGTGCTTTAAAGGAAATACCACTTGTAAAATAAGCACAAATAGATAACATATATGTATGACAAGATAATACCAATAGAAATTGATATAATTTGAAGGCATTCATACATACAATCAAAATATGGATATACACAACATGAAGTCATATTGATACCAATTTCAAATAACCAATGATACCAATTGAAAAGTAAGCATAAGTGTATACATCATATAATCTACCATATGAAGAATTCGAACTAGTTAAATGAACTTGTTTTAAGAACTAGTACGAGATCCTTCCATCAAGGAATAAGTTAAAAAGTTTTTAATGAAAGATCAATGAAACACAAGGCACTAAAAACACTCTATCTATAAAGTTCAAATTCAAAAAGAATGAGTGAACTAGTGTTATGTGGAACATGGCATCATGAAAAATAGCAATAAAACTCAATATTCCTTCAAATCATAAATTTTGAATTCTTGAAATCCATCACAAAATTTTATTGTACCAATTTTAAAAACACAAAATTTTATTAAAAACAAAATTTATATTTCAAGATATATGTATGTTTTGTCAAGACATTAAGTATACATACATATCCCTAAAATACAATTGAGTCCATATAAGTAGATTTGCATTAAAGGCAAGTGACTCAAGAGGTATCCATGTATATCTTAATGTTTTGGCAAAATAACCATATACATGAAATGAAATCACATGATCATAACATAAATCCGAATGGGAATACAAGTTTAAGAATGTAATGATCATCAACATAAGGCTATACTAGTACATCTAATAGGCACAAATAAGCATTCAACCCAATCATATATAGATTTATTTGTGGTCCATAAGGTGTACAAGTATAAATCCAAGTGTTGACAAATACTAACATCTAAACTAATATTCAATACAATGAAGCATCAAAATTTTGAAATCACAAAAGAATTTATCCATAAAAATAGGATCATGTGCATCATTGAAGAATAGATAACTAGTTTAAATGGATTTTTGACAAACTAGTTAAAGATCCTTCATAAATATGAAATCATATGTATTTCATGAATAATACTAAATACATAAAAGTTCAAGCACTCATATTCCATAAAGCTCCAAATTATATCTTTTCTTGAAGATCGAGTGTTCAAAGGCTATGTAAGTAGTATCTACATGAAATTAGTTATTGAAGCTCAAATCAAATATGACTAATTAAAATTTTTATCAACCAACACATAAAAATCATTTTTATCAAAACAAATCATCTTAAAAATAATCTACATGGTATATGTATGAATTATACAAATCTAGCAATATGCATACCTATCCCAAATATTAAAAGAGTCTATTAAATGTTTGCATGAAGGCAAGAGACTCACGGGTATACATGTATATTTATTAGATTTGAATTAAACACCCATATACATGAAGTAAATCACTAAAATAGGTAAAACATGTATAAAAGAGAATCATCAAAACTAGTCTTATACATATGCATAAAGTGGATACAAATGAGCATGAAGTTCAATCATATATATGAGTCAATTGTATTTCACTATACATCTATGTATGAATACAAGTTTTGAAATATTCTACATCTAAGCATGTAAATACCACATGAAGCACATGAAAAATCTTAAAACAAAATCATGAACATGCTATGAATATGACATAAGTAAATAGCATGAACATAAAAGTAGGAGTTTAGAGGTTGTTACCAACTCCAAAGCTCCAAGTGTGGTGGTCTTTCCCACCAAGATTCCTTGATAGCAATGCATCCCAATGTTTGTCCATCATGTCCATTGCATTGGCTACCAAGGCACCAATCCTCTCACGTCTTGTGAGAGCCCTCACCTACATCACAATCAAAAGGTGGGGGTTTTGGTACCCATATTTTCTTGGGTCCTTTGGGGTTAGCTTTATTATAAGGAACCCAAAATCCTTTAGACATAGCAAAATATAAGTTATGCTTCTTATCAAAACAATATTTTGCTAAATGGCCTTTGCGACCACAATGTGTACAAGTGTACACCCTATTATGATGCTTATGAGTGTGATTGTGATCGTGATGTGCAACATAAGCATGAGCATGATGTGAATGTGCATGAGCATGAGGAACTTGTTTCTTTTGAAACAAAGATTCCAACTTAGAATGATTGAATGCACATGTGCTCAAATTAGAGCTCAAATTTTCTATCTTATTTTTCAAATTCTTAATCTCATTAGTTGTGGCATGTAAAGCATGGTGAGATAAAGAATCATTTTTCTTTTTCTTTTGAAAAACATTATCCTTTTCTTTTTCAACAAATTTTCTTTTTAAAGATTTATTTTCTTGAAAAACGATTTCCTTTTGTTTTTCCACCAAATCAATCTTATCCTTCAAAATAGTGTTCCCTTCACATAAATCATTTAATTTTGAAAATAAGGAAACATTCTCATTTTTCAAAACTTTATTTTCTTTTTCTAAACATGCAAGTTTATCTCTAAAAGAATCATTTTCTACATGCATGCAATCAATGTTCTTTTTCAAATTCTTGTTATCTTTTTCCAAGCATGCAATGTTATCTCTAAAAGAGTCATGTTCTACATGCATGCAAGCAATATCCTTTTTCAAATTTTTATTTTCCTTTTTAATTATGTCATATCTCTCAAGCAATAATTGGCAAAATGAATTTAGCTCATCATATGACATAGTAGCATCCTCATCCTCGGATTCGGAAGTTACCTCAAGGGGGTTATCCCCTTGGACCATGTAGCACTTGTTGGAGGTGTCGCTTCCAACATCCGAATCGCTCCCGGCATAATATAGATCCTTTTCGCCAAGGGAGGTGATGATGTTCCAAGCTACAAAAGCCGAATCAATATTAGCAACCCTAAATAAGTAATCATCATTTAGGGTACTCTTCAAAGCATTTAGGGCTTTTGCATTACCCTCAATATACTTGCTATTTGAACAATAATCATTATTAGTAGTAGCAAGATAAGCATGAATTCCTAAGGCCTTGAGGTACAATGACATCTTAACCTTCCAAGTTTGGATGTTAAGAATATCAAAGGTGGGTGGTGACATGAAGTCCATGGTGAGGTGTGTGTGTACAAAAATATTGTGATTAGCCTAAAAGGAGGATCTTTAACTCTTAGGTTGTTAGACCCAATATCAAGAGCACTAGCTCTGATACCAATTGTAAGATCACCTAGAGGGGGGGTGAATAGGTGATGGCTAATCTAAAGGTCACTTATGAACAAATAATGCGGAATTAAAACTAAGTTGACCAAATTAAAACTTCTTTTAATTAAACACTTATGTATAACTCAAGAGTGTTGCCGAATTCCCCTTGCGAGGCTCTGGACAAGCTCCTCTAGATTCCCCTTGAATGGGTTGAGGTGCCGCGTTGGCTCTCTTGGTTGAATACTAGTGTTAACAAGCAATCCCAAGCAAGTATGTATATCAATTATGAGCACAAGGGAATATATCATGCATATATAAGATGAACACAATAAATTGAATGCAAGATATAAAATGGAGACAAAAAGAGAAAGAGAGCAAGAGTGAGCAATCGCAAACACAAAGGGTTTGTTTCGAGGTTCGAGCACACTTGCTCTACATCCCCGCCTTCGACACACGAAGGGTTTCCACTATGCAAGATCCCACCGGATCTCTCCTCGGTGCCGCAACACCTACAAGCCCTCGGACTCCCAAGTCCCGTACACACGCAAGTCCACCGACTCGCCGAGGCCGTACCTCTACCAAAGAGTTCACAACCGAACTCCACACCACAACGAGCACACTTGCCCGTCTCCTCAAAGTAACAAGAAAAATCTCTTTGATGATCACAACACTTGATCACCTAAAGAGCACTCTCACTACAACACACCTATAGGAATATCTAGCAATGGATAGCTCAAGTGTGGTGTGAGAAAATCAAGGAAAGAAAGCTATGGAGGAAAACTCAAGAATCACTTTAACACTCTCTTGATAAAAACTCTTCCTTTGATTGGAAGTATTTGCACTTAAATCTTGTGGAGAAACTCTTCTAAAGTATCAGAAAAACTGCTCAAGAAATCTCCAAAATCTTAACCTCAAAACAGTTGACAAGACCCCCTTTTATAGGCTGCCAGAAATAGAGCCGTTGGGGTTCTGTCAGTGCTGTCGGTCGACCGCCGGTCGATCGGCCAACGGTCATTTTTCTGACCGTTGCAGCCACCGGTCGACCGGCTCGGTCGACCGATAACCTGGAATGAACTGTCGGTCGACCTATCGGTCGACTGGACATTTCCAGAGAGCAAACTCTCTTGGTCGGTCGACCGACCCGGTCGACCGGCCACTGTGCTGACAACGTGCACAGGGCTGTGCACATCGGTCGACCGGTCCGGTCGACCGACATGGCCTGTCAGCCAGTCTCCAGGTCTGAAAAATCTTTTTATAAAATCCTAAAAATACATAGAAATTCTACAAAAATAGTTTTACCAATATACTTGAAAGAACAAACATGCTTGCACAAAATCAAGACATGTTATAGATGTTTTGGTCTATTTTTGTAACTTGGAAATATTAGCTCAATAACCAAAATGTATTTTTCCAAAACATGTTTTTCCAAACTTGTTTTTCTAAATCTTCATCAAATACAAAAACAAGATATTTGAGTTCATTTTAAAGCATAGTGTGTATGGATATGATCCACTACACAATCAATAAGAAATATCTATGTTTTTGATATAAAGCTCTAATCAAGATTTTGGTTTAAAGATATGAACTATGAAATACCAAAATCCAAGATAAATATTTTGTCTCAAAGAAAATCTTTTAAAAAATAAAAATTCTTTTCTAAAAAGAAATCTTTTATGAAATCAATTAAATCAAGAGTTCTATCAAGAGTGTGTGTGTGTGATATAACTTGAGCAATCCACCAACTATCTATCCTTTACATTTTTACTAAAACAAAAATACAAATTCTATACCTAGACCCAAGTCTTCAACTTCTTGAAGTCTTCCCTTGAAGGCTTCTCATCTTCTTGACTTGGTCCAAGCTTGATCCAAAAACTCCTTGGATCACCACATGCAAGCTCCAAATCTTGTTCTTTAATCCTTTGTTGAGCTATGCACCTACTAAGATCTTGATCATGAATCTGTCACTAATTAAACACAAGATCATTAGTAACTATAACTACATGAGTTGATCATCATCAAAACTAGGGTGAAGGGCTTTTGGGCCAACAATAATTACTATCATTAACCTTGCTACTAGTCTTAATTAGGAAGATTGACTAAAAATCAAAGTTTCATCCCTAATTGGCTTGAACTATGCCATATAGGAGCTAAATAGGGGTAGAATAGGGAGAAATCGTGATTTTCAAGAGCCAGGAGTTGTATTACATAGTTTTTATATATAAATACTATCAAGTAAACTTATTTCTAATCTTAATTGAAAAGGTTGATCAAAAATTAAACTTTCAACACTGATTGGCCTGAACTCAGCCTTATAAAAGCCAAATATGGCCTAAACGGGGAGAAAACGTGATTTTTAATTGTCAAAAGTGATATTACATAGTTTTTATGTACAAATACTATAAATTAAACTTAGTATTACAAAGTTACTATGCACAATTACTTCTAATTAACCTTGTTTCGGGTTTCAATCTAGAAGTTTGACTAAAACTCAAACTTTCAACCCCAATTAGCCTGAACTAGACCATATGAGAGTCGAATAAGGAGCAAATATAGGGAAAATGTGGTTCTCAAGAGTCGAGAGTAGTTTTACATCGTTTTTATGTACAAATACTATCAATTAAACTTATTTCAAGTCTTAATTGGGAAGTTTCACCCAAAGCCAAACTTTCAGCCCTTTTGGCCTACACTAGGTCTTATTAGAGCCGATTAAGGAACAAACATGAGAAAAATGTGGTTCTCAAGAGTTGGGAGTTATATTATAAAGATTCTATGTACAATTACCTCCAACTAACTTTGTTTCAAGTGTTAATGGGAAGTTTGGTAAAGTTAAATTTTCAGCACCGATTGGCCTGAACTAGACCTTATAAGAGTTGAGTAGGGCAAAACGGGGAGGAAACATAGTATTCAAGAGCCGAGATTAGTATTACATAGTTTATATAAACAATTACTACAAATTAGCTCGTTTTTTGTCTTAATTGGAAAGTTTGGCCAAAAGTCAAACGTTCATTCCCGATTGGCCTGAACTAGGCCATATAAGAGCCAAATAGGGCCCAAATGAGAGAAAATGTGGTTTTTAAGAGCCGAGAGTGGTATTATATTATTTCTATACACCGATGCTACCAGTTAACCTTATTTCTAGCCTTAATTGGGGAGTTTGACTAAAAGTCAAACTCTCAGCCCCGATTGGTTTGAATTACGCTTTATAAGATCCAAATAGGGCCTAAAGGGGGGAAAACGTGGTTTTGAAGAGCTGTGAGTGGTACTATATAGTTTCTATCTATAAATGCTACTAATTAACCTTGATTTTAGTTTTAATTAGAAAGTTTGATCAAAACTCAAACTTTCAGTCTCGATTGGCCTGAATTAGGCCTTATAAGAGTTTAATATGGCCTAAACGGGGAGAAAACGCGATTTTTAAGAGCCGAGAGTGGTATTGCATAGTTTTGAAGTACAAATATTATCTATTAAACTTATTTCGAATCTTAATTTTGAAGTTTGACCAAATGCCAACTTTTAACCTCGATTGGATTAGGCCTTATAATAAGTTCCGAATAGGTTCTCAGGATCTGGGAGTAGTATTATATTGTTTCTATGTACAATCATATTTAATTAACCTTGTTTATAGTATTAATTGGGAAATTTGACCAAAAGTCAAACTTCCAACCCTTATTGGCATGAATTAGGCTTAGAAGAGTCGAATAGGGGCCCAAACATGGCGAAAACGTGGCTCTTAAGAGCCAGGAGTAGTATTACAGAGTTTTCATATACATTACTGCCATCTAATCTTATTTCTAGTCTTAATTAGAAAGTTTGACCAAGGTCAAACTTTCACCCTGATTGGCCTGAACTAGGATATATATGAGTTGAAGAGGGCCCAAAGCGGAGAAAATATGATTCTCAAGATCCATGAATGATAATACATAGTTTTTATATTCAAATACAACCAATTAATCTTATTTCTAGTAATAATTGACAAGTTTGACTAAGTGTCAAACTTTCAGCTTTGATTGGCCTGAACTAGGCTTTATAAAGAGCCGAATAGGCCTAAACGGGGAGAAAATAAATTTTCAAGTGTCAAGAGTGATATTACACCATTCTATATACAAAACTTACCGATTAACCTTATTTCTTGTTGTACTTAGGAAGTTTAACTAAAAGTCAAAATAGAATATGGCCTAAACTGCCTTATATGAGTTGAATATGGCCTAAAGGGGAAGAAACATGGTTCTTAAGATCAGAGAGTTATATAACATAATTTTTAAGTATAAATACTACCATTAACCTTTTTCTAGTATTAATCGGGAAGTTTGACAGAAATTCAAGCTTTCAGCCTTGATCGACCTGAACTAGGCCATGTAAGAGCCAAATAGGGAATAAACATTAGGAAAATGTAGTATTCAAGAGACGAGAGTAGTATTGCAAAGTTTCTATGTACAATTACTACTAACTAACCTTGTTTCAAGTATTAATTAGAAAGTTTTGACCAAAAAAATCAAAGTTTCATCCCTGATTGGCTTGAACTATGCCATATAGGAGCTAAATAGGGCTAGAATAGGGAGAAATCGTGATTTTCAAGAGCCAGGAGTTGTATTACATAGTTTTTGTGTATAAATACTATCAAGTAAACTTATTTCTAATCTTAATTGAAAAGGTTGATCAAAAGTTAAACTTTCAACACTGATTGGCCTGAACTCAGCCTTATAAGAGCCAAATACGGCCTAAAACAGGGAGAAAACGTGATTTTTAATTGTCGAAAGTGGTATTACATAGTTTTTATATACAAATACTATAAATTAGACTTAGTATTACAAAGTTACTATGCACAATTACTTCTAATTAACCTTGTTTCGGGTTCAATCTAGAAGTTTGACTAAAACTCAAACTTTCAACCCCAATTACCCTAAACTAGACCATATGAGAGTCGAATAAGGAGCAAATATAGGGAGAATGTGGTTCTCAAGAGTCGAGAGTAGTTTTACATAGTTTTTATGTACAAATACTATCAGTTAAACTTATTTCAAGTCTTTATTGGGAAGTTTCACTCAAAGCCAAACTTTCAGCCCTTTTGGCCTACACTAGGTCTTATTGGAGCCGAAGAAGGAACAAACAAGGGAAAAATGTGGTTCTCAAGACTTTGGGCGTTGTATTATATAGATTCTATGCACAATTACCTCCAACTAACTTTGTTTCAAGTGTTAATGAGGTAGTTTGGTAAAAGTTAAATTTTCAGCACTGATTGGCCTGAACTAGACCTTATAAGAGTTGAGTAGGGCAAAACGGGGAGGACAACATAGTGTTCAAGAGCCGAGATTAGTATTACATAGTTTATATAAATAATTACTATAAATTATCTTGTTTTTTTGTCTTAATTGGAAAGTTTGGCCAAAAGTCAAACCTTCATTCCCGATTGGCCTGAACTTGGCCATATAAGAGCCAATAGGGTCCAAATGAGAGAAAATGTGGTTTTTAAGAGCCGAGAGTGGTATTATATTATTTCTATACACCGATGCTACCAGTTAACCTTATTTCTAGCCTTAATTGGGGAGTTTGATCAAAAGTCAAACTCTCAGCCCCGATTGGTTTGAATTACGCCTTATAAGAGGCAAATAGGGCCTAAAGGGGGGAAAACGTGGTTTTGAAGAGCTGTGTGTGGTACTATATAGTTTTCTATCTATAAATGCTACTAATTAACCTTGTTTTTAGTTTTAATTAGAAAGTTTAACCAAAACTCAAACTTTCAGTCCCATTGGCCTGATTTAGGCCTTATAAGAGTTTAATATGGCCTAAACGGGAAGAAAACGCGATTTTTTAAGGGCAGAGAGTGGTATTGCATAGTTTTTGATGTACAAATATTATCTATTAAACTTATTTCGAATCTTAATTTTGAAGTTTGACCAAATGCCAAACTTTCAACCCCGATTGGATTAGGCCTTTAACAGTTCCGAATAAGGGGAAACATAAGGAAAACAAGGTTCTCAAGATCTGGGAGTAGTATTATATTGTTTCTATGTACAATCATATCTAATTAACCTTTTTTATAGTATTTATTGAGAAATTTGACCAAAAGTCAAACTTCTGACCCTTATTGGCCTGAATTAGGCTTAGAAGAGTCGAATAGGGGCCCAAACATGGCGAAAACGTGGCTCTTAAGAGCCAGGGTAGTATTACAGAGTTTTCATATACAATTACTATTACTGCCATCTAATCTTGTTTCTAGTCTTAATTAGAAAGTTTGACCAAAAGTCAAACTTTCACCCTGATTGGCCTGAACTAGGATATATATGAGTTGAAGAGGGCCCAATGGGGAGAAAATGTGGTTCTCAAGATTCAGGAATGATAATACATAGTTTTTATATTCAAATACAACCAATAATCTTATTTCTAGTCATAATTGACAAGTTTGACTAAGAGT
>JAVJIF010016204.1:0-112591 GCA_038442645.1 Agave tequilana | reverse complement strand
CTCTTTCGCAGACCGGGGCGGCTAGAAGTGGCGGCCGACCGGCCATGGGCGCGGCGACCGGCGGAGCAAGGGAAGGTGAGAGAGTTTCCAAATTTTTTTCTTTTCTTGCAAATTATTGATGATATGTCCTTAGATCTCTTAGTATATTGATTTATTTCAGATGAAAATTATATAAATTGTTGTGGTTATAATATTAGATTATGAGAAAGAGGAAAGGGGAAGTGAGAGAGCCTTTTGTCAATTTTAATTTTTTATATATTTTCTTTAAAAAAAACTTCATGACCAAACTAATTTTATTCTGGATAAAGTCATTAAATAAGAGAATTATTAGTTGTGATTAAATTTGGTGAACGTATTAAAAAAAATTTGAGAATAACCCAAAATATGAGGACACTAGAAATGATGTGTAAATCTGTCTAGTTTCTGTAATTTGTAAATTCAGAGGTCATTTGTCGAGGTATTATGAGTAATATGTATCATATATACGTCTTTGGAAAGATAATCAAGTCAACTTTCTAACGGTTCTTACCGTATCCCTATTGAAGGTCTGTGTTGAAATTTATTCCCAAAATACGGCTAGTTGGTTAAGACTACTGTGTTGTAGAATTTTTACTCGATTAAAGAGTTTCTGATTTTAGAATATTTTTCTCAAATTAACCTGTCATATAATATATCATTGAAAAGATAATTAAGTCTAGTTTCTAAAAATATTTCTCAAGTTTTATTTAAATGCCTGAAATAAAATTTATAATAAAAATATCAGTGATTGTTCAAAAGATAGATCAGTAGAAATATTGTTTTAAACAAGACTTTTTATCCTTTTTTTAGCAAGTTCTCATAAAGAAACCTCCTTGTGACCTATGATTATGAATTTAGATTTCAAATTTTATTCCTTAGTTCAGAAATTAGAAGTATGTGTCGAGAACATATGTACTTCTTTAAATAATTTCATGATTCTTTCTTTTGTGCCGTTCACTAAATCAATACTCTCTAGTTTAGCTCTCAATCGGATTCATTTTTATTCTAAATTAATTCCCTACTAAGTTATTAAAAGTGCTCCCCTCCTCTCATATTAGTCTTTGATTCTTCCCACTTAAATATTAAATTGAATTAGACGTTTTTTTTTCATGTTGACTTATTTCATTTCAAGAAATATTGATTGAAAAGATAGAATCTTTTGATGTAGAGAAGCTCTTTTATTATAGTACCTTCTAATTAAATTACATGATACCCAGATAACTAAGCACCTACTGATACTTGTAGAAAGGAAAGAAAATAAATAAGCAAATAAGTTATACATAACAGTAGACTTTCATTCATTCTGCCATTTGACAAATAAGAGCACAAAAATCTTACTTGCCTTGTTGATCCATAAAATAACCACATGGTTCCGTTTTGACCCACTAGTGATGTTCTTTATGCTAATTAGGATATATGATGTACCAATGAAAAACTCATCCCCTCTTTATAGGAAATAGGAAAAGCTTTGTTGTTTACTTAGCTTTGAAATCAATTTTCCCATATCATAATCATTAAAGGTCATCTATTATCCTTTATCGTCTTGAAACTTCATGAATCTTTCTACATAGTCTTGAGGTTTATAATATAAATCATGTGTGATAGTTGCGCATGTTGCTCTTAATTGGAAGCAATTTCTTGCTCGAGTGTTAGAAGTGCTTGAAAGGATCTAGGTATTGAAAATAATGATCAGTAGTAAATTAGAATTTAATTTGTGAAATTAGATATTCAAAATATAATCCAACTAAGTCAGATTCTTGAGATATATGATTTGGAGCACTCCTTCTGATCTTTTATTCTAAATCATCAGTTGCAGTAAAATACAATTATGGCTGTATTGAAGTAAAATTAGTATAACACTTCTCTTTAAGTCTTTGACATTACTCATATTAAATTATAAGCAGTGTGGCACTCCTACTTCGAGTTATGGTAATGTACGGTGTCTGATTACATTTCAGGAATTAGTGCACGTATCCATTTACCAACATTTCTGGTATAATATATCATGCTTATAAATAAAGATGATTCCCTTTCTTTAGTCTTGATTCCTTATTTCAAACCTTATCACCTTTTCTCTTCTTGTGGCTCCTCCGTAATAAGGAGAAATTTGAAAAGTTTGCCTCTTGGTGGTATGAACTTAAATTGATTATATGTACATGTAGCAAAACTATGATGGATACTGTAAAGTGAATCGTATGACTATTCCTAACATGTCAGGTACCAAATCCTTGTATGACACTTGAACGATATATGTATATGTGTGTGTGTGTGTGTGTGTGTGTGTGTGTAACTATGGTGGATTTAGATAGAAGTAAGTTTCAACTAGAAAAGACAGCTAATTGGTATAACAATTGTGTAGTTAAATTATTATTTCAAATATAATATAGCTAGCGAAGTATGATGATGATTCTATAAGAATGATTATCATAGATTAATGCGTCAGTTAATAATCATAAAATATTTAGTAAGATTCATAGTTGAAATCAATGAGTAGCGTGACACTAATCCGAAGAATATATATATATATATATATATATATATTATATATATATATATATATATATATATATAGAGAGAGAGAGAGAGAGAGAGAGCAAGAATTAGGTTAGGTAGTCAGTTACATCATTAAGAAGTATGGACGTGGGTCTGTGTATAGTACTTTACATATACTTTTATTTTATATCGTATAACCATATATATAGTTGATAACTTGTTAATGATTGCTTATTGATTGTTATGCTTGATGAGTAGTGGACTATTATTATTTTCAAAGCATGCTAAGACTCTAATCATGGATAAGTAGTGTTGTCAATTTCATCCACCAAATATCCAATATGTGAATAAAGAATCATAACTAGTTAAAAGAACTAATCTTATAACCAAGAACGAGTATCGAGAATGTAACTGATGCGTCGTTGAATGAATGAGAAATATAAGTAGTATGTATGTTTGAATGCGTGCATATACTTGTTAGTTACATGAACTTGATCATGTGCGACACATCAATCACATAATTGGTGATTGAAAAAAGTATATCATAATGCAACTGATCTTTACCTTGATAGTTGATGTGTATGTGATGTATGTGCATGTCGTGTTATTTTTATGCATACGAAGGAAGAGGCCAGGGGGAGCTGGTAGGTGTGAAGACAGAGTATGACATTGTGTGTTGTTAAACAAATGAAGGGGCCAACGGGAGCTAATAGGTGTGAAAGCGGGCAATGATATTGTGCGTGTTAAACGAAAGAAGGGGCCAACGGGAGCTGGTAGGTGTGAAGATGAGGTATGAGATGGGTCATGTATCATGAAGTAAGATGTGCTTATTCAAATTGAATAGTATTGTATGCTTGTCCTTTATGCAGGATTATGAAACTCTGCTTTATTATAAGAGATAATGAAATATTATATGAGGGGTGAAAGTGCAAGGTTAGTCCATGCAGTACTTGAAGAATGATATGATATACAACATATAATATGTTTTGTGATATATGTACTATCAAAAAACTTATTGTGATTGTTGTACCGTCATGTATAGTGTATAGATTGTGCACACATGAAATAAAACCGGTAATAAACTAAGTTACTAATGTAAAGTATTCGATACAACTTATAACCCTATAAATCACAGTGCAGAGATTTAGTTGTAAAGTCATTGACCGAACGAGTCAAGTCATTTTGGTAAACCATAGTGATAGTCGGGCCAATTGTTTACCTTGATATAATTGCTTCGTTTCTTTATCCATATTCGCCTTGCCATTTGAAGAAAAAAATGCATCCTTTTGCTTTGCCATGTATATCATTTTTTTGATCTCCCTTTTACTCTCCTCACTGAGCTGTTGAGTTCACCCCTCCACAGATTATATGCTTTCAGGTCATGATGAGGCGAAGGCCCAAATTAGGATTTCAAACGCTTTGTTGGAAATTCTATTATATAGAGAAGTTTTAGAGTTGTAATTGTATTTATAAAACTTCATATTGTATATATTTGCAAATTTATTTGATGTTTTTTAAGTATAAGTTAGATGGCTATGATCTTGATGAGTTGGACTTATAAATAATTTGGTGTTATGTTGTGGATGCTGAGAAGGATACTCTAGATGCCGAGAGGGGTACTCTCGAGCATATGATTCTTTTGTTTTCAAATAAGTAGGCGATGTCAAGCCAAAATTGTTATTTGGAGAATAAGTGGCCGTCGTGAGCTGAAATATTATTATGATAGCATGGACGATTATTGACTTTGGTTTTCATGTTTGGATTGAGAATAAGTAGGCTGATATTGGCCGAAATTATTGTGGATTAAATTGTATATTTGGGCATATCAGTATTTACAAAGAAAGTGCTACCGAAATTATTAAAGATTTGAAAATGATTATGATAATCTATCAATTTAAAAGAGTTTTATGATTATTGAGGATCTATGAAATCTGGGACCGTTACAGTTGGTGTCAGAGCGCAGGATATAGAATGAGGATAGAATTAGAATAATTGTAGTAGAAAGAGGATTGGATTGTTAGGGCTGGTTGTTATGATTGATATGCATGGATATATTTATTATGCATGTTGAAATGTTGTCTGATATGGTTAGTTTAAGGTGGGGCATGAGTTCTTACGTATATGATTAATCCCGAAGCGCGGGATATTTGATCACTACCTTATGTTCGAATAATAGTACCCACATGCTATAATTCAGATGTGTTCTGCTGAGAGTGTGGGCCCTCAATATGAGCTACCAGTGGTATGAGACACTGCAGTAAGGGAATGATTAAAATATCAAACAAATCAAGATTAATTTGGATCGTAAGGACATAATATAGAAGTGATCAAAAGATAATGAATCTTTGAGATGAATATCGAGAAAAAGTTACATCAAAGAAAGATTTTGTGATATGCAGGAGAAATGTGAAGACTTTATACATATTCATTCTAGGTACCAAGTTTCGAGGATGAAACTTTTGTAAGGGGGTAGAATTGTAACAGCCTGAATTATTAAAATCCTGATATAATATTATAATCAGTGATTAAAGAGATTATTACAGAATTTCCAAAACTGATGATTAATTTAATTCTTGTGTAAATTTTTTTTGCTTTAAAATTTTGTGAGGAGAATTTAAGTGAATAAAATATGGTTAATTGTAAATACATGTATCCGTACATATATGCGGGTACTTGGATTATCCCATATGAATATTTATATAGAAAATAACTTATTATGAAAATGTATATAGATGTATATATGTGCGTACATATTATAGTATAATATATTAGGGATTAGATTATTTTTTTGATTAATCATCACTATTAAATTATAATAATCTTTTTATTTTCTACTCCCGCATGGGGGAAGTGAGATGTATGGTGGAGATGCAACTTGGAATTTGTGTGTGGATATGTGGCAGATGAGAAGAGAGAAAGGGATTTCTTTGGAATTTTAAAATCAAAATTTCAATATATGTATATAGTTATGTATATATTTTAAAAGGGGAGAACCATCAACCCATCTCTCTTCTTCATGACTCAAGGAACCAACTCCCTCACTCTCTTCCCAAAACTCCCCAACCTGAGATCCAACCTCAATTGAATTCCGTAAGAAATTAAGATGAAAAAACCCCCCAACAACTCCCAATCTCTTTTAATTTCTCTTTTCCTCACTCTTTCTCTCTCCCTCTCCCTCTCTCTTTCGCAGACTGGGGCGGCCAGAAGTGGCGGCCGTGGCTGGCTAGGGGCGGCGGCCGGCCGGCGAAGCAAAGGAAGATGAGGGAGTTCCCAAAAGTTTTTTTTCTTTTCTTTCAAATTATTTATGGTATATCCTTAGATCTCTTAGTATATTGATTTATTTCAGATTAAAATTGTGTAAATAATTGTGGTTATAATATTAGATTATGAGAAAGATGAAAGAGGAAGTAAGAGAGCCCCTTTGTCAATTTTGATTTTTTTATATATTTCCTTGACCAAAAAAAACTTCATGACCTAACCAATTTTATTCTGAATAGAGTAGTTAAATAATATAATTATTAGATGTGATTCAAATTTGGTGAAGAGATTAAAGAAATTTGAGAATACCCAAAATTTGAGTACACTGGAAATGATGTGCAAATCTGTCCAGTTTTTATAATCTATAAATTCAGAGGTAGATCGTCAAGGTATTATGAGTAATAAGTATCATATTATATGTCTTAGAAAGATAACCAAGTCAGCTTTCTAACGATTATAACTGTATCACCATTGAAGGCCTGTGTTGAAAGTTATCGCCAAAATACAGCTAGTTAGTCAAGACTATTGTGTTGCAGATTTTTAACCGACCAAGGAGTTTCCGATTATTTAGAATATTTTTCTCGAATTAAACCTGTCATATAATATACATTGGAAAGGTAAATAAGTCTAGCTTCTAAAAAAATTCTCATGTTTTATTTAAATGTCTGAAAAATATATAATAAAAATATCAGTGATTGTTCGAAAGATAGATCAGTTCAAATATTATTTTAAACAAGACGTTTTTATCTTATTTTAGCAAGTTCTCATAAACAAACCTCCTTGTGACTTGTGATTATGTAGAATTCAATCATGAATTTAAATTTCAAATTTTATTTCTCGGTTGAGAAATTAGAAGTATGTTCGAGAACATGTGTGCTTTTTAAATAATTTACATGATTCTTTCTTTTGTGCCGTTCACTAAATCTATACTCTCTAGTGAAGTTCTCAATCAGGTTCATTTTTATTCTAAATTAGTTCCCCACTAAGTTATTGAAAGTGTTCCCCTCCCCTCATATTAGTCTTTGATTCTTCACACATAAATATTAAATTGAAGTAGACATTTTTTTTTCATGTTGACTTCTTTCATTTCAAGAAATATTGATTGAAAAGATAGAATCTTTTGATGTAGAGAAGCTCTCTTATTATAGTTATCTTCTAATTAAATTATGATACCCAGATGACTAAGCACCTACTGACACTTATAGGAAAGTAAGAAAATAGATAAAGCAAATAAATTATACATGATAGTAGACTTTCATTTATTCCGCCATTTGACAAATAGGAGCACAAAAGTCTTACTTGCCTTGTAGATTCATAATTAATCACATGGTTTCGTTTGACCTACTAGTGATGTTCTTTATACTTAATTAGGATATATGATGTACCAATGAAAACCTCATCCCCTCTTTATAGGAAATAAGAAAAAGCTTTGTAGCTTACTTAGCCTAGAAATCAATTTTCCCACATCATAATCGTTAAAGGTCATCTATTATTCTTTATCGTCTTGAAACTTCATGAATCTTTCTATATAGTCTTGAGTTTATATGTGTGTGTGTGTGTGTGTGTGTGTGTGTGTAGAGTAATCTTTGGCTACGAAACTTTCGCATCTGCTGCTGTGCTAAATTGAATCACAGCCACCTGATCTAATCTCGTGCTTATGCAGAGAACTGCGCGCAGCTGGAATTAAAAAAGAGTGGGCCCCATGCGCTTTGGGCTCAGTTGCGCGGGACGAGGCCAAATTTTGGGCGCTCTCGCTCACTCACCCTTGCCTGAAACCTCGCCACTCTCGAGCTCTCTCCCTCGCTCACTTATGTCTGACCCCTCGCAGCCGTCGACCTCCCTCCCTTGCTGTTGCCCTCGAGAGGTCCCCCCTCTCTCTCGACTCCTCTTTTCCCCTCTATCTGCCTCATGGCCAAATCTCGCCTCCCCCTGTACTCTCGTTGGAGCCCTCGGTGTCGTCGACCTTCCTCTCTCATTGCCGCCCCCGAGCACCCTCCCCCCTCTCGACCTCCCTCTCTCCCCTCTATCTCCCTCGCGACCACATCTCTTTCCCCCTCTCTATCTCTGTGTAAACCAGATCTGGAGGTCATCGCACTCTAAATAGGTACCCTTTTCCTTCTGCTATCTGTGTTAGTCTCCTCCTTGCCTGCTTGCTATGCGAAAATTTCATGTGGGCAATGACGTTGTAGAGCAACCCCTCATACATCCGGATGTGGGCAATTTGCCTATGCATAATTGATGATTTTACTCAAAGTTATGTGGGCAATTTCATGTAGGCAATGATATATTAACCTGACCCTCTTGTATTAATTTCGAGCTGGTGCAAATGTCGTTGTTCTCAATTGGATTAAACAGAGTATGTGGCGTTGATTTCTATTGGTTAGTTTTTATAATCTTAGCCCTTATTACTTAATATATTCACCTCCGTTGTGCTGTTTTTGTACACTTTACTGAGAATGGCGTGTGAATTATAATATTGTGTGGATGTTTTAAGAGGCTTGGATGCTCTTTTGTAGAGCAGCCTCTCATACATCCAGGATGTGGGCAATTTCATGTGCATAATTGATGATTTTACTCAGAGATATTTGGGCAATGATGTATTAACCTGATATGTGGACGATGATGTATTAAACTGAGCCCCTTGTTATTTTACAAAGCTTAGGGAGTAATTTCATGCGGGCAATTTCATGTGGGCAATGATGTATTAAACTTAGCCCAGCACACAATCAATCCATTCACATGTTGTGGGAATATTGGATTTGTGGTGTTTTGAGGCTTGGATGCCCTCTGTAGAGCAACCCCTCATATAAAAGATGTGGGCAATGATGAATTTACTCAATCTAAGCCCGACACACAAGTGACACAACCCCTCATATAAAGGATGTGGGCAATTTACTTAAATGCTATTTACTTCCTTTTTTCTAGATAATTTCTCTTTCAGGTGAATATACTCGAGAATTTCTATTCTGGAGCTAAGATGAAGCTGTGTATTGTCCAAGCCATGTATGTTTCAGTAATGTAAAGTTGGAAATGAGGCTGTTTATTGTCCAAGTCATGTAATGTTTCTGTAAAACTGAAATTGTTGCATGCTTCAGTAATTGTCTAAGTCATGTAATGTTTTTGTAAGAACTGGAATTGCTATATGTTTCAGTAATGTGGTTTTGTATTCAGGAAAGATTTTGTATTCATGAAGCTTGTTAAGTGATATTTGAGTTGGACTTAAATGTGGGTTTTGATAAGATTGTGAGTTCTCTAATGTTTATTTGTGGGAATCAGATATGAGTGCCTTATTGTTGATAAGATTGTGAGTTCCCTAATGTTTATTTGTCCTGTTAATGTCTAAGTAACTTGAATTAGAGACACAACATTATCTCAAACAATTCTGATACTTAGAATTGGAGACAAATGATTGTCCTCGCATACATAACATTGGCCTCGCATACAAAATTAGACACATATTATATAAAATAGCTCTGATAATTGGCCTCATGTTCGCTGGAAATTTGTGCAAAGAGGATGCGGGATGTTTATAGAACCAAGTACTTAAGTGATAGACTGAAAATACAAACTCCATAGAACCAAGTACTCATACAACTCTTAAAAACTGAAATACACTTTCTGATCACTTACATTACAGCCTGCTTATAGACTAAAAATACAAATTGAAATATACAATCTCATCAATTCATCAAAAAAAAAAAATCACTTGCATCTTCAGTTGGCTATTATCACTTGCAACTCTAGAATTCAAACCTTGACCCTCCCAAAGTTTGAAAAGATAAAGGGAAAAAGATTATTTCAAATTAAAAACTGAAAGTAGAATCACGAAAATACATGACATGTACTTACAATTCCGAAAATCCAGAAGATTACCATCTGCTGCTGTGCGAAATTTTCGGTTGTGAAATGTACGGAAGAGGCGAGATGTGGTCCTGAGGCAGATAGAGGGGAGAGAGGGAGATCGAGAGGGGGGAGGGTGCTCGGGGGCACGGATGAGGGGGGAAGGTCGACGACAGCAAGGGGTACAACAAGGGTACAGGAGAGAGGCGAGATCTGGTCGTGAGATAGATAAAGGGGAAAAAGGGAGATCGAGAAGGGGGGACCTTTCGAGGGCGGCGACAAGGGAGGGAGGTCGGGGGCTGTGAGGGTTCAGGCGTGAGTAAGCGAGGGAGAGAGCTCAAGGGTGGTGAGGTTTCACGCGAGAGAGAGAGACCAAAATTTGGCCTCGTTCCGCGCAACTGAGCCGAAACCACATGGGGCCACTCTTTTTTAATTCCAGCCGCGCACAAATCTCTACATGAGTACGATATCAGATCGGGTAGCTGTGATTCAATTTCGCACAGCAGAGAGATGCGAAAGTTTTACAACCGAAGACTACTATATATATATGTATGTATCTATGTATGTATGTATGTTGTATGCATGCATGCATGTAATGTATATGTATATGTATGTATGTGTGTGTGTATATCATGTGTGATAGTTGCACTGGTTGCTCTTAATTGGAAACAATTTCTTACTCGAGTGTCAGAAATGCTTGAAAGGATCTAGGTATTGTAAATAAAGATCATTAGTAAATTAGAATTTAATTTGTGAAATTAGACATTGAAAATATGATCAAGCCAAGTCAGATAGTTGAGATATATGATTTGGAGCACTACTTCCGATCTTTTATTCTAAATCACTAGTTGCCGTAAAATAAAATTATGGTGTATTGAAGTAAAATTAGTATACCACTTCTCTTTGAGTCTTTGACCTTACTCATATTAAATTATAAGCAGCTTGGCACCCCTACTTTGTGTTGTGAAAATAGTCTGGTGTCTGGTTACATTTCAGAAATTAGTGCACGTATCTATTTACCGACATTTCTAGTATAATATATCATGCTTATAAATAAAGATGATTTCTCACTTTAGTCTAAGATCCCTTATTTCAAGCCTTATCACCTTTTCTCTTCTTGTGGGCTCCTCCGTGATAAGGAGAAATTTGAAAAGTTTGCCTCTTGGTAGTATGAACTTAAATTGATTATATGTACATGTAACAAACCTAAGATGAATACTGTAAAGTGAGTCCTATGAACTATTCCTAACATGTCAGATACCAAATCCTTGTATGACACTTGAACGATATATATAAAAAACTATGGTGGATTTAGATTGAACTAAGCTTCAACTAGAGAAGACAGCTAATTGGTATAACAACTGTGTAGTTAAATTAGTATTTCAAATATAATATAGCTAGCGAAGTATGATGATGATTCTATAAGAATGATAATCATAGATTTATGTGTTAGTTAATTATCATAAAATATTTAGTTAGATTGATAGTTGAATAAAGTATAAATGAGTAGCGTGACACTAATCCGAAGAATATATATATACGAGACACGCAAGAATTAGGTTAAGTAGTCGGTTACATCATTAAGAGGTATGGACGTGGGTGTATAGTACTTGTACATGTACTTTTATTTTATATCGTATAACCATAAATATAGTTGATAACTTGTTAATGATTGCTTATTGATTGTTATGCTGGATGACTGGAGGACTATTATTATTTTCAAGGCATGCTAAGACTCTAATCATGGATAAGTAGTGTAGTCAGTTTCATGCACCATATATCCAATATGTGAATAAAGAATCATAACTCGTTAAAGAACTAATTGTTGGCCCAAAGGCCTCCACCCTAGTTTTGATGATGATTAACTCATGTAGTTATGTTTACTAATATTCTTGTGTTTTTAGTCTCAGATCTTATATCAAGATATTGTTGGTGATTGCTTCCAAAAGAGGTGTTTTAGAAGCTTTCACATGGTGATTCCAGGGCTCAAGCATCAAGATCACACTTTGCCTAGCTCATGGATGGAGTTTTGGACCGAGTCGACTTGAAGATGAAGATCATCAAGAAGACTTAGGTATCCTAGTTTTAGTTTAGTGTGTTTTAGATCCATTTGAAAAGCTTAGTATAGTTGATATGCTCAAGTGCACAACACACACGTTTTATGGTTTTTCGGTTTTTACTTTACCGATATGTGTTTTCATGAATAGTTGATCAAAATAAGTTTACATGGTTTTATGTATAGTAGATGTATTCTAGTTATACATACATGCTTACATGACTTATACAAGCTTATTTTGACTTTCCTATTCATGTATTGAAAAATTCAAGTTTGATAAAAATACAAGTTTTGGTTTTTGGTAAAAATGATAAGACACAAAAATAGTTCATATTGATTGATATTTGAGCCAAACTTTTTATCACATGTTTATATATCAATGCAAAATGATAAAACTATTTTGGTATTTTTACAAGAGATAAAAGATTTTTCTAAAAGATTTTTAACATGTGTTTCTATCCCAGAACAGTGGCTGACAGGCCAGGTCGGCCGACCGCACGGGTCGACCGCACCTAAGGCCGGTCGACCCTTGGGGTCGACCGACGTGCACAAGCCTGTGCACGTCTGGCAGACACAGGGACGGTCGGCCGGGCGGCCGACCGGACCTGAGAGCAGTGCTCTCTGTTTATTTCGGTCGACCGGGCGGTCGACCGGGTTGCCCCAACGGTCACATTTCTGACCGTTGGCGGTCGGCCGGGCCGGCCGACCGGTAGCCTGTCAGGCTGCCAGATCAGCCTAACGGCTAGTTTTCTGATGGGGCTATAAATACCCATCTCTTGGGCTATTTTGACAAGACTTTTGAAAAGAAAAAATACCAGAGTTTGTTTTGTGTTTAAACAAGTTTTTAAAAGAGTTTAAGTGCCAAAAAGATTTCATCTTTATTGTTTTTCAAGCGTTTTGGAAAATCAAAGAAAATAGAATTTGGGATAGTTGCATTGGTTTTCATTCTCTATCTTTTACAAGAGTTTTCCTAAGTATTTTCTTTGTTACTTGATTTCCAAAAACACCTTGATATCCACTTGAGCTATATCTTCTATCCTATTCTATTAGGATCTTTGTTTTTGGTGGAAAAGAGAGTTTGTGGTTTTGGAACCACTTGTTGTAAAAACCCTCATTTGTTGGTTGCTTCCTCTTTGGTAGAGGTTGAGGTTGTTGATTTGGGTTGGTGTTTGTTTCCTCTTTGATAGAGGTTGAGGCTTGTGGTTTGCTCCCTCTAGTGAGAGGTGGAGTTGGTTTGTATAACCCTCTTCGGTAGAGGTGTTGGTTGTTGTATTGGCTACGGGCCTACCCCTCGGTTGTGAGGCGGTGTTGAGAGAGGAGTTCGGTACTCCCTTTGTTATAACAAATCCTCTTCGGTAGAGGTTCCCTCTGTGGGAGATAGTGGATTGGAAATCCTACACGGTGGTGTAGGCGGGGATGTAGAGCTAGGGGCTCGAACCTCGAAACATATCTTTGCCTTTGCGTTTGATCCATTGTCTCTCAACTCTCTTTCTCTTTACATTTGTGCAAAGCATCATTCTTCATTCATATCATTCATTGCTTGTGTGTGCCTTTCATATTTCATATTACTATATCTTGTGTATGCTTGGTTGTTTGTGTGTGCCTCACTTATACTTAACCACAAGAGCTTCACATAGCACCTCAACCCATTCAAGGGGAATCAAGAGGAGTTAGTCCAGAGCCCTTCACGGGGAATTCGGCTACACTTGTGTGTTGTATTAAGTGTGTTGCAAGAATTTATATTAGCTTTCGCATTTAGCTCATTTAGTTTCTAGATTAGCAAGTACACCTATTCAACCCCCCTCTAGGTGTTTTTCAATTGGTATCAGAGCCAACGCTCCTCATACTTAGGCTTAACATCCTAGGAGTGAGATCCATTTGTTTGCTA
Source organism: Agave tequilana (assembly GCA_038442645.1). Lineage (NCBI taxonomy): Eukaryota > Viridiplantae > Streptophyta > Magnoliopsida > Asparagales > Asparagaceae > Agave > Agave tequilana. The sequence goes on along the minus strand of JAVJIF010016204.1, from coordinate 99,038 downwards.
ATCTATTGTTTGTATTTGCTTGTTTGCACACATATAGTTTACCATGGACTTCATGACCCCACCTATGTATGATGCTTCCAACATTCTTGTTTGGAAGACTAGGATGTCCATATACCTCCAAACCCTAGGCTTACATGTTTTCCTTGCGGCCACCAAGAAATGCTATCTTGGAAATCGCATTCATATAGGGGCCAATGCACAAGCCCTTGAGGCCATTAGAAGCACGCTTTCAAAAGAATATCTTATGCTTGCTTCTAACTTTGATTCCGCATTTGCAGTGTGGAACATGGTGACAACCACCACCACCTCCAAGCTTCAATTGCAAATTCAACCGGAGGAGTCTAGTGGAGAATCTGACTCATAATGCTTAATGGTCCAAGGGAATGACTCCTTGAGGTACACTCGGAAACCCACTTAGATGATAATGATGATGCTAGTTCTTCTAATGATTTTATTGATCCCCATGCTTTAAATGAAGAACTTTCTATTGTGTGTGAAAAACTAATAGAAAAATATAATTTGTTGAAAAAGAAGACTTTTGCTTTAAATAAAGAAAATGAAAAATTGTCTTCTAAACTTGACAAGGTTTTGCAAGAGAAGGTTGAGGTTTATAATGAAAGGGATTCATTGAGATCTCAACTAGACCTTGCTCTAAAAGAAAATAAATTTTTAAAATCTAAAAATGATTGTGATGATGTGTTGAAGAAAAATGAGTTTTTATCTTCAAAATTGATTTTGTTTTAAAAGAGAATGTTGCTTTGAAAAACAAATAATTTCTATTTCTAATGATTTAAATGTTTGTTTAAAGAAGAATGATTGTTTGCAAAATAAGATTGATTCTCATGTTTGCCATGCTAGGGTAGTATCACACACTTCACCTATTGCATGCCACACTTCTTCTTTGATTGATAATGATATATCTTTACTTAAGAAGAAAATGGATTGTTTGGGCTCCACTATGAGCCAATGTGCCATGAACCACACACGCTTGGAATCCTTGGTTCCAAAGAAACAAGTTTCATCTTTTCATGCACACCCTCCACGGCATACACATGCTCCTCATGGACACACCCATCACATGTATGCTCATGTGTACACTTGTACACATTGTGGACGTAAGGGCCACCTTACTAAATTTTGTTATGATAGAATACATACTTCAAATTAGTAAATAAATTTGTTTGGGTTAGAGAAGATACTAACCCCCATGGACCCAAGAAGATATGGGTACCAAAGACCACCCCTCCTTTGTTTAATGTAGGTGTGGGCTCTCACATGACGTGAGAGTGAAGGTACCTTGGAGTGGATGCGTTCCGTACTTAAAGGAAATCAATTGGATGCATCACTTTCAAGAGAAGTTTGGTGGAGAAGACCACCATGTTTTGGAGACAAGGAGAGTTGCCTTCTAGGTTTTGGTAACGATTCCTAACTCCTATTTATTGTTTTCATGCTTTTAATATTCATTGTTTATAGCATGTTTCATTGTTTTTGATTACTATGAAAATGCCATGCTTATTAGATTAGTGATATACATGTTTAGTTATTTTGAGACACCCATGTTTAATATGGATAAATTCTTTTGTGTTCTCACTATATGGTTGCTATTGCGTATATCATATTTCTAATAATATGTGGACATTCATAATAATCATGTTTTTGCTTATCATGTTGATTTTTATCTTGTTTTTGATGCTTTATGTTTTGAATATATGTTTAAATGTTAGTTTTCATTAAGACTAGGATTTATACTTGTGCATATAGTGGGCCACAAATAAATCTATATATGTTTGAGCTTGAATGCTTATTTGAACCCATTAGATGTGCTAGTATAGTCTAGTTTTGATGATTCATGCATTTTAAACTTGTATTCCTATTTTTGAATTTATTTATGAGTTTTCATTTCATGTATATGGTTATGTTGCCAAACTTTAAGATATACATGTATACCCTTTGAGTCATTTGCCTTTCACGCAAATCTATATATATGGACTCAATTGTGTTTAGGGATATGTATGTATACTTATTGTGTTGACAACTCTTACATATACCTTGAAATGAAATTTGTTTTGGTGAAAATTTAGTTTTTCTTGATTTCGTGTTTATTTGTTTAACTTCATGTATATGTCTATTTTATCCAAATTATTATTATACATACATATACATCCTTTTTGAGCCACGTGCCTTCATGCATATATCTTTGTGGACTCGTTGTGTTTGGATATGTATGTATACTTTAATTTGTATAAGACATACATATACCTTGAAGATTAAATAAGTTTTAATGATTTTCATGTTTTCTTGTTTCAAGGAATTTTGAGTTTAATTGGGAATTTCATAATGCCATGTCACACATTACTTGTACACTCACCATTTTTAAAATATGTCTCATGAGTATGTTTTCATGAGCATGTATGGACTTTATTGAATATTGAGTGTTTTTAAGTGCTATGTGATTTACATGTGTTTTATGAAATTTTTTTTTAGTTTATTCCTTGCTTGAAGGATTTCGTATTAGTTTAAAAGATTTTTCATTAACTAGTTACGATATTCTTCATTTTGGTAGAGTTTTTCAAATAAAGCTTATTTTCAAATCTATTTTTGAAAACCCTTACCTTCGATGGGAGGTAGGATGGGAGATCATGTTCATGAATGCTTTAACATGAAAATCATTTAAAACTTGAAGCATGATTGGGAGGTAGTTATATGAGATATACACTTGATCTTATTGTTATTTCAATTGGTATCATTGAATTCTTTCAATTGGTATCAATTTTGTCCTTTCTTGTATACTCATATATGTTTGTATGTATGAATGTTTTTCAATTCCAAGAATATCAATTTCTATTGGTATCTATTTTCCATACATATATATGTTTGTGTTTATGCTAAGCTTGAGCTTCAATTTTGTTTTTAATTGATTATTTTTAAATTGGTATCAAGCCTACGCATTGTTTTAATTGGTATTTCATAAAGGGGGAGAAATTTAATTTTGTCTTTCAATTGGTATTTGTACTCCCATACTTTATGATTGAAATTTCAAATTGGTATCATATGTTCAAAATGAAAAATATTTACAATTGGTATCAAAATTTTTGTTTAGACAATTCAAAATTTATTATGTTTAATTTCAATTGGTATCAAGATTTTCATGTGTTTTGTTTAAAATTGGTATCAATATTTCTTTTTGTTTGTTTCCTTTCAATTGGTATCAAGATGCTATTCTTTGACATATTTTCAATTGGTACCTTAATTGATTGTCACCCGTAATTGGTTTTGTTTTTGTTTTAGACATAAAGGGGGATAAAATTTATTGTTTTAGTTTTGCTTTTACCCTTTATTGATGATTGATTCTTTGTATTAAAAAGGGGAGAAGATTTTGTTTGTTTTGATTGTTTACCCCTTTGTTGATGATTGACAAAAAGGGGGAGAATTATTTGAGAAGGATTTTGGTTTATATATGCATGTTTATGTTTTGCATATATTAAGTTTAATTTAGTTTAATTTTAATTGGTATCTAGAGCATGTTTTGTTTTTAAACATTTCATTGGTATCTAGAGTCATTTATTGTTTTGCATAGATATGCATTCATATTTGATATTCATTGCATATTTGTATTTATTTGTTTATGTATGAGTTAAGGGGGAGCTTCCTTGAAGCTTAACTTTAATTCATGCATATATATAACTCCATGAGTTTTGTCATCATCAAAAAGGGGAGATTGTTGGCCCAAAGGCCTTCCACCCTAGTTTTGATGATGATTAACTCATGTAGTTATGTTTACTAATATTCTTGTGTTTTTAGTCTCAGATCTTATATCAAGATATTAGTTGGTGATTGCTTCCAAAAGAGGTGTTTTAGAAGCTTTCACATGGTAATTTCAGGGCTCAAGCATCAAAATCACACTTTGCCTAGCTCATGGATGGAGTTTTGGACCGAGTCGACTTGAAGATGAAGATCATCAAGAAGACTTAGGTATCCTAGTTTTAGTTTAGTGTGTTTTAGATCCATTTGTAAAGCTTAGTATAGTTGATATGCTCAAGTGCACAACACACACGTTTTATGGTTTTTCGGTTTTTTAGTTTAACCGATATGTGTTTTCATGAATAGTTGATCAAAACAAGTTTACATGGTTTATATGTATAGTAGATGTATTCTAGTTATACATACATGCTTACATGACTTATACAAACTTATTTTGACTTTCCTATTCATGTATTGAAAAATTCAAGTTTGATAAAAATACAAGTTTTGATTTTGGTAAAAATGATAAGACACAAAAAATAGTTCATATTGATTGATATTTGAGCCAAACTTTTTATCACATGTTTATATATCAATGCAAATGATAAAACTATTTTTGGGTATTTTTACAAGAGATAAAAGATTTTTCTAAAATATTTTTAATATGTGTTTCTGTCCCAGAACAGTGGCTGACAGGCCAGGTCGGCCGACCGCACGGGTCGACCGCACGGGTCGATCGCACCTAAGGCCGGTCGACCCTTGGGTCGACCGACGTGCACAAGCCTGTGCACGTCTGGCAGACACAGGGACGGTCGGCCGGGCGGCCGACCGGACCTGAGAGCAGTGCTCTCTGTTTATTTGGGTCGACCAGGCGGTCGACCGGGTTGCCCCAACGGTCACATTTTGACCGTTGGCGGTCGGCCGGGCCGGCCGACCGGTAGCCTGTCCGGCTGCCAGATCAGCCTAACGGCTAGTTTTCTGATGGGGCTATAAATACCCCATCTCTTGGGCTATTTTGACAAGACTTTTGAAAAGAAAAATACCAGAGTTTGTTTTGTGTTTAAACAAGTTTTTAAAAGAGTTTAAGTGCCAAAAAGATTTCATTTTTATTGTTTTTCAAGGGTTTTGGAAAATCAAAGAAAATAGAAATTTGGGATATTTGCATTGGTTTTCATTCTCTATATTTTACAAGAGTTTTCCCAAGTATTTTCTTTGTTACTTGATTTCCAAAAACACCTTGATATCCACTTGAGCTATATCTTTTATCCTATTCTATTAGGATCTTTATTTTTGGTGGAAAAGAGAGTTTGTGGTTTTGGAACCACTTGTTGTAAAAACCCTTATTTGTTGGTTGCTCCCTATTTGGTAGAGGTTGAGGTTGTTGATTTGGGTTGGTGTTTGCTCCCTCTTTGATAGAGGTTGAGGCTTGTGGTTTGCTCCCTCTAGTGAGAGGTGGAGTTGGTTTGTATAACCCTCTTCGGTAGAGGTGTTGGTTGTTGTATTGGCTACGGGCCTACCCCTCGGTTGTGAGGCGGTGTTTGAGAGAGGAGTTCGGTACTCCCTTTGTTGTAACAAATCCTCTTCGGTAGAGGTTCCCTTGGTGGGAGATAGTGGATTGAAAATCCTACACGGTGGTGTAGGCGGGGATGTAGAGCTAGGGGCTCGAACCTCGAAACATATCTTTGCCTTTGCGTTTGATCCATTATCTCTCAACTCTCTCTCTCTCTCTCTTTTACATTTGTGCAAAGCATCATTCTTCATTCATATCATTCATTGCTTGTGTTGTGCCTTGCATATTTCATATTGCTATATCTTGTATATGCTTGGTTGTTTGTGTGTGCCTCACTTATACTTAACCACAAGAGCTTCACATAGCACCTCAACCCATTCAAGGGGAATCAAGAGGAGTTAGTCCAGAGCCCTTCACGGGGAATTCGGCTACACTTGTGTGTTGTATTAAGTGTGTTGCAAGAATTTGCATTAGCTTCCACATTTAGCGCATTTAGTTTCTAGATTAGCAAGTACACCTATTCACCCCCTCTAGGTGTTTTTCACTAATCTTATTGTAGACTGTCAAAAAAATCACTGAGGATAAGTCATCAGAAAACTCCAGACGCGGGGCTAATTATAGCCACACGTACAATACCAAGACACGAGGGTTGAACCCGCGTCCCAGCTGCTCGGTAATAGCCAAGACGTGACTCGAAGCCCGCATACTTACATCAATATAGTATCAAGACGTGAAAGCCCGAAGCCCGCGCCTGGTAGAGTTCGAAACTTGCGACAAAATGCGAGGCTCAAAGCCTGTGTCTCGGTTATAACTGCCGTCATTACTGGGTCAATTACTGCCCACGTAATGAGGGAGTTATCCCCCATTATGGAATATTTTTAGGGGACAGTTTTACCCCTGAAACCCCCATAAATACTTCAGTTTGCTACTGAAGAGTGGTAACAGTTTTTTGGTTGCAAATCCCAGAGAAATTAGAATCTCTAACTGAGGAATATCAAAGAGTTTGACTCTTCTAACAACTTGCTGAGTTCAAGTTTGTTCTTTCCTAAAGTCTCTTTGAGATTCTTGTTAGATAGAAGTTGTGTTACTTCATCCACCATCCAAAGAGACGATTCTCAAGAGGTCTTGACGTTCACCCGGTCAACGAAAAAATAAGATTCACTTTCCATCGCCACATCAAGAACCCGATATTAAACAAAGAAGAGATTTGAGTTTGAATATCTTCACTCTCTTGTAATCGGATTATTGATCCGTTGTAATTTTCTTTACAATCAAATAAAGAATTTACACACGCCCTCAATTTTTTCACCAAACAAGAAATGGCGACTCTGCTGGGGACTACTTTCTCTACCAATGAGCAGGTTGTGGCGCAAGGTAACGTCACCTACATGGGAAAATTAGTCGAATCACTTATCGTGGAGTTCGACCAGGCAAAGTATGAAGAGCTCCTCTCTTCTGACTCTAAGAGCCCTAGGGCGCGGTAGTACCGCAAGGTCTCCTCGGAGACCCGTCTCAAGTCCGCTCTGAGATCCCTTCAGAAGCGATTGACAAGAAGAGTGTCATGGCTAACCACATCACACGTAACACCCGCATCAACGTCTCCCACGAGACCCGTGAGGTTAGCGTTGCTGATATTCAGCCCGTTCATGCCCGTCCTCTTCCTCAGTTTCAGGTTACCGGGGGTTTCCAACAACCTGTACGGCGTAACCGGAACGCTGAATGTCGACAGAGATGACGCGTGCATCAACTACAGGCGCAAGAAGCTGGAACAACCATCTGTCTAGAAGATACAGAACGCGAGGCTCAAGCATGTGTCTCTTCTGAACCATGTCAGACGCCCGAAGTCCGCATTTGGAAACCTAAACGCGAAGCTCACCAGACTTGCATTTCTGAAGCTTCACTTCCCAAACGCGACGTTCAGCAGCGCGAGGTCCATGCTCTCCTCTGATACATGAGACTAGCGTCTCTACAGCTACACGCGGGCCCAGAAGGCTTGCGTTTCTTAAGCATCGTTAGCCAAATGTGATAATCAGCAACGCAAGGTCCGCGTCTCCTCTTAGCAGCGACGCGAGGCCCGCGTTCTAAAGCCAAAACGTGAGAGCCGCATTTATCTTACAGGACGTGAGCTCCGCGTCTCAGAACCCTGTGTCTCAGCTTCGCAATGCAAGGATGGCTCTCAGAAGCTGAAAATCCCTCGGAAACCTGAGGCTAATCTCCTTGGTCCTCCTCTGACAGACCTAAGGGATTATTTGACAAAAAAAAGGAGTGCTAATCAGATCACTCCATCTTGTTGCTGTGAATGGCTCATCATGGCAATGCTCTCTGAATGCCACTGCAGCTCACATACAAGCAAATAGTCGGTATTCAGACGATTGACCTCAGTCTCCCGATCAGCCAAGAGGCATCACTCCCATAGAAGAGAAGCCTTCTCTGACATGGAGTACCCTGAAGTTACTACAAACATGGCGAGCAGAAGTAGGGAAAAACAACCGGCAGTCAGCTCTAATGAGTCTAACACAAAACCAGAAGGAGTGTACCGGCATACTCGCACTCGGACTGGTGCGGTAGCCCCGGTTGACCACAATGCCCTAGTTCGAGGCTTTGAAGTTAGTGAATCACACTCTGCCGTTGCAGAATCGCAGGCCTCAAACTCTTCTATGAGAAGGAAGCCTTTGTGTATATGACAAACACTCACGAGGAGATGACCAGGCGCTTAGATCAGTAAGCCCAAGTCCAGAGGGAACAATTCGATATGATTCGCGCCCAATAAGAACCTATCGATACCCTCAAGCAGATGCTTGCACAATTACTTGAAGACGAGAGGAAGTCAACCGACAAAACTTCCTCTAAAAAGTCTAAAGGCAAACGAAAAGAAGGAGAAAGCTCATCTTTTGTACATATCGAGGAGAAAGAGCAATCTACTTCTGAGTCGTCTAAATCCTCATCTAAGGGAGAAGGCAACCCTAACCGTGGAAGGATTCATTCTAAAAGAATGAGTCAATTGGAACAACATCTAGAGGCCCTTACCATTCGGAAAGGCCTCCAAGAAGCGGGAGTGGTCCGGCCATATCCAGCCGAGTGGGACCTTGTTCCATACCCCCCCAAGTTCAAAGCTCCGACCCTACAGGCATTTGACGGCAAAGGGTCACCGAACCAACATATCTACTATTTCAAGTCTTAGACGGGGAACGTGGTAGATAATGATGCCATCTTGGCACGTTTGTTCATGGCACTCTAAAAGGGCTTGCCTTTGAATGGTTCATGAAGCTCCCAGAAGGCTCCATTAAAAATTGGAGTGATCTGAAGAAGCTCTTCCTAACGCGCTTTTTTGAAGAAGTCTAAAGGCAAACGGAAGGAAGGAGAAAGCTCGTCCTCCGTACATATCGAGGAGAAGAGGGCAATTTTATTTCGACTCGTCTAAATTATCATCTAAAGAGGAAGGTAATCCAGAGAATGGGGGTGCTCATTCTAAAAGAATGGCTCAATTGGAGTAGCGTCTGGAAGCCCTTACCAATAGGAAAGGCCTCCAAGAAGCAGGAGTGGTCCGCCCATATCCGGCCGAGTGGGACCTCGTTCTGTACCCTCCTATGTTCAAAGCTCCAAACCTACAGGCTTTCGACGACAAAGGGTCAATGAACCAACACAACTACTACTTCAAATCTCAGACAGGAAATGAAGTAGATAATGATGCCATCTTGGCGCGTTTATTCATCGGCACTTTAAAAGGGCTTGACTTTGAAAGGTTCATGAAACTCCCAGAAGGCTCCATAAAAAATTGGGGTGATTTGGAGAAGCTTTTCCTTACACGCTTCTTTGAAGACGACTCAGAGATTACAATGCCCACTCTCCTGGCAACGAAGCAGCGAAAGGGAGAGTCCGTCAAAGCATTTGTGGAGGGATTTCAGAATGTGGCGCTCCGATGTCCTAGCTGAAATCACCTAGAGGGGGGGTGAATAGGTGATGGTTATATGTAATGTGGCAATAATGCGGAATTAAAAATTCTACAAAACAAATTGCTCAATTAAAAGACTAGCAATAATAAACACAATAAGTAGTGTAAGAAATAAAGGAGTTTGAGTTTAGAGAATCGAGCAAACGCAAACACGAGTATATGTTTCCGAGGTTCGAGCCACGCTCTACGTCCCCGCCTTCACACTTGAAGGATTTCACTATTGTTGATCCCACTGGATCGCCAATACAAGGACACACTTGTCCGATCTCTCGTGATGCCGCAACACCACCCGGAGCACACTAGCTCGCTTGAGGCCGATGCCTCTACAACTTCGCTCAAGAAGAAAATTGATCACACTTGATCACAAATCGCTCACTTAGCACAATCCTATAACCAATATGTAGATGTAGAATTTTGGGATTGTGAAGTGCAAAACTAGAGTGAAGTAGAGGTATAGGCTTCAAAAGGGTGTTTGGAATTTTGGCTTTGGAAATCTTTTTCTAAAATGAAGACTTGAAAAATCACTTGTCAAATGTTGTAAAAATTGTTGTCTTGTCATGTTGAAGTGACCCACTATTTATAGGGGTTGAGAAATAGGGTAAAACTGATGGAGAAACTCGTTGGGTGAAGATCCCACAAAAGAGTCAGAAAAATATAGCTGTTGGAGTCTGTCAGACTTTTCTGACAGCTGCCGGTCGACCCGGGCGGTCGACCGCCAACGGTCACATTTCTGACCGTTGGGGGACAACGGTCGACCGCCCCGGTCGACCCAAACAAACAGAGAGCACTGTAAGTGCCCCGGTCGACCCGAGCGGTCGGCCGACGTGCACACATACTCAGCGTGCACGTCGGTCGACCCGGACGGTCGACCTGCTTCTGTCAGATCTGAAAAACCAGACTCTGCAGAAACCAGAACTTGGGTTTTTGGTTTTGGTCTTTTGGGTTGAGGTTTTGGACCTTATAAAAATAGGAGTATGATCATAAGTCACTACTCTAACATGTTAAAACATTTTAATAAAGATCCTCTTTAAAAAACTTGTTTTTCCAAAAATCGGTTTTTCCAAAACTTAAAGTTTCTAAAACAAATTTCCAAAACATGTTATCTCTAAAACTAAGTTGGAAATAGAAATTGTTTTTGAAGCCATAAATCAAACTAAAGTGTGTGTGTGAGTGACAATCCCATAACTCTACTTCTAACATCTAGGTTTTGACAAAATGTCTAAAAGAAAAGTAAAAATACAAATCTCGGACTTTTTTATTGTCTTGATCTTGACTTGGTCTTTTCTTCAGAATCTTGTTCCCGAAGCTTTCTAATGTGCTTAGCTTAGGAATGCAAATCTTTAGCGGCGTCCAAACTTGTGAGTCTTGATAGTGGAGCCGTCAAATCAACTTGTTTTGAACCTGAAATTCTTTTAAACAAAATTGTTAAATACATAACTAAATATGGTTTGTTATCATCAAAATATTCAACGGGATATTGGGCTAATGGCCTTTGGGCCAACACTAGCGGTATACCCAAGCCACCCTGGTAGAAACATGCCGCCATAATCTACAAACTTCACTCCTAGCCCAGATAGGAGTTGCTAAAAGTCACACCTGGAAGCAGTTGGTCCAGCAAGGTTAGCAGGCTGAAGAAATTGTCGCCATGGTGAGGGCGGAAGAAAACAAGCCCAGACCCGAAAAGTCGACAAGGTGCATGCTAGAAATATCTTTTCAATCAAAAAGAAAAGATACATTAGCGACAGAGACAAAATCCCTCTTGAAATCTCAGCCAGCTAGAGAGGGAGGTTCTTCAAGTCAGCCATGCGCCAACAAGCAGTACACTTTAAGGGACAAACACGTCAATTCATTGTTCAAGTTGCTCAACAAGAGCAACAGATTGAAGCTTCCCGAAGCTAGACGTTCTGAGGAAGTCAGCAAATCTGACAATCCTAACTACTGCCTATATCATAGGATGCTAGGGCACCCCACCAAGAGCTGTTATATCTTCAAAGATATTCTTCATGCTCTGATTGATGCAGAAGTGCTAAAACTCTGTCCAGAGCAGAAGAAAGTGACGGCTAATATGACATCATTTTTTCAGTTTAAAACCAGCCTCCAACACCAGCCGGAGCAGTTCCCATCTCGAAAGGGGAACTAAAAATGATCAATACAGACCCGCATCTCCAGCAGGAGAATGGTCTTGTACCTATCCCTACACCTCAGGAAGAAATTATGTGGGTTCATCCCGACCTTGTGGATGGCCAACAGTGGAATACTGTTACCAACAGAAGGTCCAAAGGCAAGGGAAAAGTTTCATCCTACAATGTCGTGTGTGCTTCTTCTTGGGAAGTAGAAACTGATGTTCTCTCACTAACCGATTTCGAAGAGGAAACAATCATCCTTGCCACAGAGCTCAATAAATCGCTCGTGGCAGAAAACTCGTTCGGGTCAGTGGTATTTAAAGAAATACGACAAGATGGGGGCAAGCCCTCCTAAACCTACCGTAGAGCCAATCAAGCCCTCCGCAAAGCAACCTGTGGAGAAGTAGAAAGAGCTTCAGTTTTTCAAGGCTCTCCCAAAGAACAACGCGAAAGGATCTCCAACACCTTACGGCTTTGACGTCCAGACCCAACTGGCCAATATCCCAGCCAGGATCACCCTTTATGAGCTCCTGAGACTATCAAAGTCAATAAGAGAAGCTCTGAGTGAAGCTCTAGCTGATGCTGAGGTCTTCATGGCCTAGATCCCGGCTGGACTACAGGAGGAAGATGAAGAGGACTGCCTCCATATCTCTCACAATGCCCCCTGCATCACCTTCACGTCAGATGACATGCAGGTCAAGGGGAAACATGATCGGCCCCTATACTTCACAGGGTACATTGGATCGTCTGAAGTGAGCCATATTTAGGTAGATTCAGGATCTGCATTGAGCATCATGCCTCGTCGGGTCATGCAACACTTAGGGATTCCCACCCACCGATTGAACACCACCCAAATTACCATTTATGGTTTCAATGCCAACGGTACGTGCCCAATGGGGAAGATCAAGCTTAAATGTCAGATAGGGGACCTAAGATCTAAAGTGACATACTATGTAATCGACGCTGACACTTCATACAATTTGATGCTCGGATGGCCATGGATTGATCGTAATTCCATCGTCCCCTCCACTCTCCATCAAATCATGAAGTACATCGACGGAAGTGGGAAAGTCCGAACGTTGATTGCCGAAAGGCATCCGTTCAAGGGGGTAAAGAACTATTTCACAGACTCCCTCCTGTACCAAGATTATCTGGAGATGAACGAGAATCCACAGCCAGAGGAACTAGACTCTGGTAATGAAGCTGACACTAAACCAGAGGCAAAAGAAGAGTGCATGTGGTAATTAAATCCGCTTGTAACGAGTATCAATAAGCTCGATGTTACTAACACCGCCGATGATGTAGGCGAGTGGTATATTAATGAAGAGTTGAATTTGGCTTACTTTTCTGTGTTTGCTTCTGTTCAAAGCCATCAGACACTAGTACCGAGGTGGATAATGACTCCTGGTTGGTAATGGATGCTCTGACATCATTGCATGTACCAATAAAGTCATCTCTTAAAACGTAACATGATGTCGGTGATGCGCAAGAATCAGTATTCATGGTCCCAGCAAGACGCAAAGGCCAAAAATCAATTCTTTTAGGAAGAATTAAGTCCGAATTGATGTCTCCCGAAGACTCAAAAAGTGAGAACGAATCCTCTCAGTTCTCTCATTATGAGCCAAATGTACTCAGAATGATGGAGAGCATGGAGTATGATCTAACAAATGGTCCTGGCTTGAACTTCAGCAAAGGAAGAAGAACACTACATCGATCTTTCATTTCGAAAGGGAAGACCCCTGATTATTATCATCGAACTCGCAGGGGGTTGGGCTATGTGTCAACTCCGATCCCATCAGCCACTGAGTCTGAAGAGTCATTATACCATAATTACTAGTCAAGCACGTCATCGTGGGAGTCGGATGTTCATGTCGGCAACATCTTCGGAGAACTTTCAGTAAACATAGTTTCAACAAGTCACCTAGAAGACAGAGATGAAGAAATGATCCAGTCTGATACAGATTCTTGGATCAAAAACCTAAACACTCTCTGGGATATTCGCTTCGGACAACGTGAACCACCCGCGAAAAATAAAGTCACCCAGATTAATCTGGAAGATGAGGCTAATCCTAAGCCCATCTTTATAAGCGAAAGCCTATCGCCCTCCAAGAAGGAAGATCTAATATCTCTTGTACGAGAGTATATAGATGTTTTTGCTTAGAATTACAAGGATATGCCTGGGCTTGATCCCCGAGTCGCTATGCATCGCCTCAACGTCAATTCGAACGCGAAACCAGTCAAACAGCAGCATCGATGATTCTGTCCAGAAATAATGGAAGCAATCCAGTCGAAAGTCAAAAAGCTTATAGACTCCGGCTCTATTTGGGAGGAGCAACACTCTGATTGGGTAGCTAATATCGTCCCCGTTACCAAGAAAAATGGGAAGATCTGAATTGCATCGATTTTCGCGATCTAAATGAGGCCTATCCCAAAGACGAATTACCTCTCCCAATCACGGATGTCATGATCGACAATACGTGTGGCTTTGATCAAATATCCTTTATGGATGGATTGTCAGGGTACAATCAATCAAAATGTACCCTGATGATGAAAACATACTTCTTTCAGGACACCACTCGGGGTATATTGCTATACTGCATGCCTTTCAGACTAAAGAATGCGGGGTCAACATATTAGAGAGCTATGAATGTAATTTTTCACGAACACATACGTAAAGCAGTGGAATGCTACGTCTACGACATTGCAGTGAAAAGCCGCACCAAGGGCAACTACATAGCAGATCTGAAGACGATTTTTGAGATCATGCGGGCACATCAGTTAAAGATGAACCCCATCAAATCTTTTCTGGGGGTAGCCATTGATAAATTCTTAGGATTCGTGGTGACATCCATAGGAATTCACCTTGACCCAGAGAAATTCCGTGCTGTCCAAGAGATGAACCTTCAAGGAATCTCAGAGAGTTTAGAGGATTGCAAGGGCGATTAGCATATATCTGGAAGTTTATCTCAAATCTCTTAGGACGATGCCAACCCTTCACCATACTGATGAAAAAGGGCGTCTCATTCATTTGGGACGATGATTGCCAACAAGCGTTCAAGGAAATCAAACGATACCTCACGCAACCACCCGTCCTTACAGCTCCAGTTTCAGCAAAACCTTTTTTGATATATGTTCGAGCGATGGATCATTCCTTAGGAGCTTTACTAGCCTTGAATAATGATCAGGGACACGAGTAGGCAATCTACTATCTGAGTTGAATCATGATCGGAGCCGAACATCGGTATAACCCGATCGAAAAGGAATGTTTGGCGTTGGTGTTCGCCGTCCAGAAAATGTGACACTACTTGATGGGCCAGACTATAAACATATCAAAAGTCAACTCTTTGAGATTGCTCATGGTGAAGCCATCATCACTAAATGGTCGATTGGCAAAATGGGCCATACTGCTTTCCCAATATGAGATGCACTTTCTACCACAAAAAGCTGTGAAGGGACAAGCGGTGGCAAATTTTCTGGCTGAACATCCAAATCCGAGAGCGACCGAACTGTACGAGGATCTCCCAGACGAGGTTGCTGGAGTTTGTCTGACCCAGACGTCTTTCAAAGGACAGGTGTGGCAGCTCTTCTTCGACGATGCATCAAGCACGGGCCCACGAGGGCATGTCATAGCAGGAGTGAGGGTAGTACTAATCTCCCCACAGAACTACATGATTCCTCGTGCATTCTCATAAACTGAGCTATGTTCCAATAATGTAGCGGAATACAATGCCCTCTTGATCGGAATGCAAATCGCCGATTATAGGCTGTCTAAAAATCACTGAAGATAAGTCATCAAAAAGCAGAATCCAAACTCCAGATATAGGGCTAGTCATCGCCATCAGTGCAGCATCAAGACGCGAGGATTGAAACCCGCATCTCAACATCACTGTGAGGACCAAGACGCGAGGGTTGAAACCCGCATCTCAGCATTATTGCGGTACCAAGACGCAGAGTCCAAAGCCCGCGTCTCACGCGAAGCTTGACGCAGAACTGAAAACCCGCGTCTCTCAAGCATTACTTCAGCAGCAAAACGCAAGGCTCAAAATCTGCGTCTTAGTTATAACTGCCGACATTACTGGGTCAATTACTGACCACGTAATGAGGGAGTTAACCCCCATTATGGAGTGTTTTTAGGGGACACGTTTACCCCCTGAAACCTCTATAAATAGCCCAGTTTGCTATGTAAGAGGGGTCGGAAAAAGGTCGGATAATTCTTGGTCAAAAGAACTTCGGTTATAAGCCGTAGAAACACCAAGATTTCTAGCTGAAAAGAAAGAGAGAGTTCAACTCTTCTAACAACTTGCTGTGTACAGTTCGTTCTTTACCTACACTCTCTTTGAGATCCTTGGCGGATAGAAGCTGTGTTACTTCGTCTACTATCCAAAGAGAGAATTCCCAAGAGGTCCTGACATTCGCCCGGTCAACAGAAAATAAGATTCACTTTCCATCGCCACAACAAGAACCCGGCACTAAACAAAGGGGAGATTCGAGTTTGAATATCTTCCCTCTCTTGTAAGAGGATTATTGATCCGCTGTAACTTTCTTACAGTCAAATAAAGAATTTACTCCTCGATCTTCAATTTTTTCTCCACCAAACAAGAGATGGCGTCTTCGCTGGGGACTACTTTCTCTACTGACGAGCAAGTTGTGGCGCAAGGTGATGTCACCTCTATGGAAAAAACGGTCAAATCACTTGTCGTGGAGTTCGACTAGGAAAAGTATGAAGAGTTCCTCGCTTCCGACACAAAGAGCCCTAAGGCGCGGCAGTACCGTAAAGTCTACTCGGGGACTTGCTCTCGAGTACGCTCTGAGATCCCCTCAGACGCGACTGGCAAGAAAGATGTTATGGCTAACCGCATCATACGTAACGCCTGCGTCAACGTATCCCATGAGACCCGCGGGGTTAATGTTGCTGATGTTCAGCCCGTTCATGCCCATCCCCTTCCTCAGCACCAAGTTCCTGGGGTTTCCATCAACCTGTATGGCGTAACAGGAATGCTGAGTGACGACAGAGACGATGTGCGCGTCAACTACAGGCGCAAGAAGCTGGAACAACATCTATCCAGCAGATACAGGATGCGAGGTTCAAGCCCGCGTCTCTTCTGAATCACGTCAGACACGCGAAGTCCGCGTTTGGAAACCCAAACGCGAAGCCCAACGGGCTTGCGTTTCCAAAGTTTCACCTCTCAAACCCAACAATCAGCAGCGCGAGGTCCGTGCTTCTCATTCGAGACACGAGACCCGCGTCTCTAATGTTATACGCAGGAACCAGAAAGCCTGCGTTTCTCAAGTGTCGCTAGCCAGATGCGACAATCAGCAACGCGAGGTCCGCGTCTCTTCTCAGCAGAGGCGCGAGACCTACGTTTCAGAGCCAAAACGCGAGAGCCGCGTCTATCTTACAGGACGTGAGCTCCGCGTCTCAGAACCCTGCGTCTCAGCTTTGCAACCCAAGGATAGCTCTCGAAAGCTGAAAAGCCCTCAACAACCCAAGGCTGATCTCTTTGATCCCCCTCCGAGAGATCTAAGAGATTATTTGACAAAGAAGAGGAGTGCTAATTTGATCACTCCATCTTGTTCCTGTGAACGGCTTATCACGACAATGCTCTCTGAGTGCCGTTGTAGTTCACATGTGAGCCGACGGTCGATATTCAGACAGTCGACCCCAACTTCCTGATCAGCTAAAAGATATGGCTCCTGCAAAAGGAGGACCTTCTCTGACGCGGAGTACCCTGAAATCACTACAAATATGACAAGCAGAAGTAAGGAAAAACAACCAGTGGCCAGCTCTGACGAATCCGACATAGAACCAGAAGGAGTGTATCGACATACTCGCACTCGAACTAGTGCAGTCACCCCGATCAACTACTGTGCCTTAGCCTAGGGCATTGAAGTAAATGACTCACATTCCGTCATTGCAAAGTCACAGGACTCTAATTCTTCCATAGAAAAGAAGCCTTTACATACATGACGAATATTCCTGAGGAGACGGCTCGACGCATTGAACAACAGGCCCAAGTCTAGAGGGAACAATTCGATATGATTCGTGCTCAATAAGAATCTATCGATACCCTCAAGCAGATGCTTGCACAATTACTTGAAGACGAGAGGAAGTCAACCGACAAAACTTCCTCTAAAAAGTCTAAAGGCAAACGAAAAGAAGGAGAAAGCTCATCTTCTGTACATATCGAGGAGAAAGAGCAATCTACTTCTGAGTCGTCTAAATCCTCATCTAAGGGAGAAGGCAACCCTAACCGTGGAAGGATTCATTCTAAAAGAATGAGTCAATTGGAACAACATCTAGAGGCCCTTACCATTCGGAAAGGCCTCCAAGAAGCGGGAGTGGTCCGGCCATATCCAGCCGAGTGGGACCTTGTTCCATACCCCCCCAAGTTCAAAGCTCCGACCCTACAGGCGTTTGACGGCAAAGGGTCACCGAACCAACATATCTACTATTTCAACTCTTAGACGGGAACGTGGTAGATAATGATGCCATCTTGGCACGTTTGTTCATGGCACTCTAAAAGGGCTTGCCTTTGAATGGTTCATGAAGCTCCCAGAAGGCTCCATTAAAAATTGGAGTGATCTGAAGAAGCTCTTCCTAACGCGCTTTTTTGAAGATGACTCAGAGATCACAATGCCTACTCTCTTGGCTACAAAGCAGCGAAAGGTAGAGTCAGTCAAATCATTTGTAGAGAGATTTTAAAATATGGTACTCCGATGTCCTAGCGGTATGACCCAGGTCACCCTGGTAGAAACGTGCCGCCACAATCTACAAACGTCACTCCTAACCCAAATAGGAGTTGCTGAAAGCCGCACCTGAAAGCAATTGGTCCAGCAAGGTGAACAGGCTGAAGAAATTATCGCCAGGGTTAGGGTAGAAGAAAACAAACCCAGACTCGAAAGGTCGACAAGGCGCATGCCAGAAACATCTTTTCAACTAAAAAGGAAAGATAACTTGGCGACAGAGACAAAATCCCTTGTGAAACCTCAGCCGGTCAAGGGAAGTGGCTCTTCAAGTCAGCCACGCGCCAATAAGCAATATTCCTTCAAAGATGAATATGTTGATTCGTTATTCAAGTTACACAACAAGAGCAACAGATTGAAGATTCCTGAAGCTAGACGTCCTGAAGAAGTCGGTAAAATTGATAATCCTAACTACTGCCTGTATCATAGGATGCTGGGGCACCCCACCAAAAGCTATTATGTCTTCAAAGATATCCTTTAGACTCTAATTGATGCAGAGGTACTAAAGCTCCGTCCAGAGCAAAAGAAAGTGACAGCTAATATGACATCATTCCTCCAGTTTGGAAGATAGCCTCCAACACCCTCCGGAGTAGTTCTCATCCCGAAAGGGGAACTAAGAATGATCGACATGGACCCTCATCATCAAAAAGAGAAGGGTCTTGTACATATCCTCATACCTCAGGGCAAAATTATGTGGGTTCATCTCGACCTTGTGGACAGCCAGTATTGGACCACTGTTACCAGCAGAAGGTCAAAGGTAAGGCGAAAGCTTCATCCTGTAATGTAGTGTGCGCTTCTTCCCGAGAAGCAAAAGCCGATGTTCCCTCACTAACTGATTCAGAAGAGGAAACAATAGTTCTTGCTGCAGAACCTAATAAACCACTCGTGACAGAAACTCGTGCGGGTTAGTCACATTTAAAATAGTATGACGAAATGGTGGCAAGCCCTCCTAAACCCACTACAGAGTCAGCGAAGCCCTCCTAAACCCACTAAGCAGAAAGAGCTTCGATTTTCTAAAGCTCTCCCAAAGGACAACGCGGAAGGATCTACAACACCTTACCAGTTTGACGTCCTAGCTGAACTGGCCAATATCCCAGCCAGAATCACCCTTTACGAGCTCTTGAGGCTATCAAAGTCAACCATAGAAGCTCTGAGGGAAGCCCTAGCTAATGCTGAGGTCTTCATGACCCAGACACCGGCTGGACCATGGGAGGAAGATGTTGAGGATTGCCTCCATGTCTCCCAAAATGCTCCCTGCTTCACCTTCATGGTAGATGATATGCAGGTTAAGGGGAAACATGATTGGCCCCTATACTTCACAGGGTATATTGGATCATCTGAAGTAAGCCGCATTCAGGTAGATCCAGGATCCGTGTTGAGCATTATGCCTCGCCGGGTCATGCAACATTTAGGGATTCCTACCCACCGATCGAGCGCCATACAGACTACCATTTATGGTTTCAATGCCAATGGTATGCGCCCAATGGGGAAGGTCAAGCTCAAATGTCAAATTGGGGACTTAAAGTCTGAAGTGACGTTCTATGTGATCGATGCCGACATTTCATACAATTTGATGCTTGGACGACCATGGATTCATCGTAATTCCATCGTCCCCTCCTCCACCAAGTTATGAAAAACATCGACGGAAGTGAGAAAGTACGAACGTTGATTGCTGAAAGGCATCCGTTCAGGGGTGTAAAGAATTATTTCACAGACTCTCTCCTGTTCCAGGACTCTCTGAAAACAAACAAGAACCTATAACCAGAGGAACCAGACTCTGGTAATGAAGCTGACACCAAGCCAGAGAAAGAAGAGTGCATGTGGGAATTAGATCCACTTACAACGAGCATTAATAAGCTCAATGTTAATAACACTGCCAATGATGTAGGCGGGTGGTATATTAATGAAGAGTTAAATTTGACTTACTTTTCTGTGCTCGCTTCTGATCAGTGCCATCAGACACTAGTACCGAAGTGGATAATGACCCCTGGTCGGCAATGGATACTCTGACATCATTGCATGTACCAATGAAGTCATCCTTTGAAACGTACCAAGTGTCGGTAATGCGCGAGAATCAGTATTCATGGTCCCACAAGACGCAAAGGCCAAAAATCAATCATTTTCAGACAAGTCAAGTCTGAACTGATGTCTCGTGAAGAGTCAGAAAGAGAGAATGAACCTCTTCAGTTCACCCATTATGAGCCAAATATACTCAGAATGATGGTGTAGGGGCCGGAAAACTTGGTGGTCGGAGAAAGTGGTTTTAGTTATAAAAGATTTCCTTGATTCAAGCGAAACGATTACAACCAAAGAACTACTCTTCCCTCTTTTCCAGTTACAAGGGAGGGAGGATGTCTGAATCTTCCCTTTGTTTAAAGCTGGGTTCTTCGTGTGGCGATAGAGAGTGAATCTTGTTCTCCGTTGACCAGATGACCGTCCTAGACCGTCGGGGGTCTTCTCTTCGGTCGGTAGAAAGAGTAACTCAGCTCCGTCTACCAAAACTCTCAAAGAGGAGGTAGGCGAAGAGCGGCTAGTACTCAGTAAGCTCGCTGAAGAGTCGTGCTTCTCTCTTGATGATCCTCCTGCCTGGATTCGATCGATTTTGATGATGCCCTCTCTCAAAGCTCTCTCTTCAAAACTCCGATCTTCTGCCAAGCTTCGATCCTCTCAAGCTTCGATCCCTTCTCCCAAAAAAAACTCCGATCCTCTCTTCATAGCAAACAAGGCTATTTATAGGGATCTCAGGGGGTGAAGGTGCCTCCTGAAAACGCTCCCGAATGAGGGGCCACTACCCGCTACATGCGCGGTGACTGGCCCCGCAATCAGGGCAGTTGCAACTGAGACGCGGGCGTTGGGCCGAACGCGCCTTGAAGTTTGAGACGCGGGCGTCGAGCCAAACGCGCCTTGAAGTTTGAGACGCGGGCTTCGGGCCTTCACGTCTGGATGCTGAGACGCGGGCTTCGGGCCGACGCGTCTTGATGCTGAGACGCGGGCTTCGGGCCGACGCGTCTGAACGTTGTGACGCGGGTGTAGAGCCAACGCGTCTTAATGCTGAGACGCGAGCATCGATTTCTCGCGTCCAGAGCTTGAGACTCTGCTTCCTTAATGGCTGGTCTGTTAGTCATTTTTAGACAGCCTACAGAACCCCCTCCAAAGTTTCTGATATTCCGCAGTTGAATGGGACGGATTTCGGAATACTTTGGATTTTTAGCCGTGTTCGCGTTTTATGACTGGACTGTTGATGCTTCGGGTTTGATCTTATCTGGAATTGGTCTTTGTGAGTGTACTGTTGAACTCTTTGAAGCCGTCAGAGTTGATCATGTTGAGTGTCTAGATACACAGTCTAGACCTCCCCGATTGCTTTTAGTCTGTCACGGGTGCGCTTTTGACCGGGAGTGGTTGGTTGTCTGTTTGCGTCAGTGTACTGTTGAACTGACTTTGCAGAAGCAGGAGACTGGACGCAGGTTCCTTGAAAAAGCAGAGACTGCTTTAAAGACGCGACTTCTTAGCGAGACGCGACCTTTTGGCGATGAGAACGCGACCGATCTTCATAAGGCAGACGCGATTTTCTGGGTGCATTTATGCTGACGCTGACGGGGCATGTCCACCGAAGAGCCGCGTACTTTGGGGCGTGCGCCTGTGCCATGTCATGGTTACGCCGCCAGCTGGCCTGGGGAAAAGGCGAGATTTCGCCTTTTGGCGCGCGGATCTCCCGGTTCATTAAGTGAACTGCTCCACGTGTCAACTTCTGACTTGTGGCGGGGTCGCGACGCATGATCTTCCCTGTTCAAACAATGATTTGGCTCCACGCGTCAGGCAGCGATTCGCTGCAGCGTTTATTGGGCCAAACGCTGCGTATCTTCGCGAATCTCCGTGCCTATAAAAGGCAACAGTTGGAGAGATGTATCTTCTTCTCCGAACGAACGCATTCTCTGAGAAAAAGAACTTCCTTCTCTTGTTCAACTATTCATCTCCTCGCTCGGATTTCTTGATTTTCAATGGCTCCCAAGACGAAACCGACTGCATCGACCTCAAGGGCGACCGTCGCCGAGGCTGAGAGAGATGCTTCCTCTGCGCAGGAGGGTGTTTTCCGAGGTAAAAATGCACCTTCGGTGTGGGTTCCGCCATTAAAACATGTTCATAGAACCCTAAGAATCTTTAACACAAGATCGTGTTTGATTCTCGGACGCTGTCCTTGAGATGATAACCGGGGCGCGGGCCTGATGATCCGACGCTGGTGAACTCTGCACTCTGGGTCCTTCACTTAGAATATTTCTAATTGTGAAGGTCTCTGAACGCGATTTGTAGA
Source organism: Agave tequilana (assembly GCA_038442645.1). NCBI lineage: Eukaryota > Viridiplantae > Streptophyta > Magnoliopsida > Asparagales > Asparagaceae > Agave > Agave tequilana. The sequence continues at coordinate 76,659 of JAVJIF010016204.1, read as the reverse complement.
ACGCGGATTTGATCCATGCGTTCTGTGCCGCGTTTTGTGCCATCAGGCGCTGGCGTCCGAGTCCAAGCACTTTGAAATTTCACAAGTCTTGGTTTGCAGAACGCGGATTTGATCCTTGCGTTCTGTGTCTTCAACCGCCGATTTTGTAGAATCTGGCGTTTGAGTCCAAGTACTTCGAATTTTCATAAGTCTTGGTTTGTAGAACGCAGCTTTGTAGGTCTGGACGCGGATTCGAAAAATTCCTGCGTCCAGTATCTCTTCTGCGTTTTGGTGCAAGTTCGCAGGTCTGGACGCGGATGATAACCCCTGCGTCCAATGTCTCGGCTGCGTTTTGAATTATGAACACTTAGCGTCTTCCCTTATTTTTGGCAAAGTATCTGACCAAGTGCCTTTTTCTTTTGCGGTGCCGCATGTTTCAGGTTCACTTGCCAAGATGCACCATTTTGGCCGCGTGGGTGGTGCCGACCACCGTCTGACTTTTGCACTGCGAAGGACCATACCTGTGACTGCTGACAGGTCGCCAGTTCGCAGGGAAATGATTACCCATGTTAATGAGAGGACTTCTCGGGTGCTCATGACCGATGCAGTCTTCGCAACGGATACCCACATCAAGCTGGAGAAGCCTGCTTTCTTCTTTGGAGATCATGTCAGCGACGGTGGCAACCCAATGTATGACGGGAATTACAGGTGGCTCCGTCAGATAGGGGAGAGGAGATACTTCCTTCCAGCCATGGAGAGGATGCTCCCGTTGTCTTATCTCCAACATCTGTCCGTCCTTCGGAAGATGAAGTGGGACGTGTCCCGGGATATCTCTGAGATTACCCTTGGGAATTTCAAATCCCAGAACGTATACCGTCATGATTGCCATGACCGGGCGGTCCTTGGCTTGTTTCCTGGGTCACGCAAGTCTGAGATTCCCGTCGGAGAGATCCCGCAGCTTGCCACCACCTTTCTCAATTCGTTCATAGAAGTAGAGGGTGATTATCCGGCCAAGTTCCGTTGCCAGGATGGGTCCATTCCACGGAGAATTGTTGGTGGGGCAGGATGGTGGGTTTTGTCCTCTCCGATCTTGGAGATCTGCTTGAGCACGTGGGATTATACTCAGCAGTCAGGGCCGTACAATGGGGCATCCCAATGAGCTCTCACAACTTCTTCGGGATCTTGGAGCGCTACAACCCTCAGACGGCGACATTCTTTACCCCGGTTGGAGAAATGGGCCTTGCACTGCATGAGTTGCATGAGGTTTCGGGGCTGGTGATGGGGGAGTTCCCTTATGAAGAATATGTCCCGACTGCTAGGGAGCTTGACCTTATAAAGAAGGATTCCCCTGAGGTGTACGAGACCTATTGGGAAGTGATGTGCCACTTCCATATTTGTGGTCAGGTAACCGGTTGGAGGACGCATGGAGTCAGGCATCTATCCTGGGCCAATTACTTATTCAGTAATGTCAGCAAGAAGGATCATTCGATAACTCGACTGGCTCCCCTCTCTGAACAGGGAGTTGATGACATGGTCGCACAAGCTTCTGAGGGCTTTTACACCACTGGGTCGAACGAGGACGGCTTCGAACCTGATACGCTTTTTGAAAGCTATCATCACCGGGCCCGGGCTTCTATCTCTAGTCGAGCGCTGTTGGCGGGCTTCTTGATGCTGTGGTTGAAGCGTTGCGTGGTACCTACACGGCCACATGAAGTCATTATTGCCGACGTGGTGTATCCAGCAGTGCTCCTGGCCCATGGCCGTCCTATAGCCCTCCTTCCGGCCGTGGCGGCTGGCATTCAGAGCGGGTTGCGGGCGCTAGCCAAGAGACTATGCGAGGCTCCAAGGACTGTCGACTCTCAAGGCAAGCCGTATGTCGATTCAGAGGGAAACCCGACGGCAAGGCGCCCCAACCCCCGAATGGAGTTGCCTTACACGTATCTCATGGCCTGGTACGTGATGCATTGCCCTTCTCTGATGACAACGGCGCGTGGGAGTAAGAGTCCTGTCCCTTTTGTGAGGCGGCTGGAAGACTCGGATTGGAGTGACACCTATATATATTATATTCGGAGACGTCTCTCAAATGCCGCAAATTACCAGCTCAACCGCTGCTTCCCTGGAATTCCTGGTGCATCCTTTGGTGAGCAATTCACTGATTCTATAGGTCGGGATGACCTCACCCAACTGTCTGCGGGAGTCTTCCGGTGGTTGATCAATATACGACCAGGATATGTGCTGTTTCGCCAAGGGACTTCCTGCATTATCGAACCATATATGCCAAGTCGTTTTGCCCGACAGTTTGGCTATGCTCAGCTTTATGTCGGCAATCCGAATACACAACTTGCCTTCAATGGGAATTTGTGCGAAGGTGCTCGAGCCTGGTATTATAGCGTGGCTGGGGGGACAGAGGCAACTTTCCGTTTGCCCGTCGAGGAGCCGAAGAACCTTACCAGCTTCACTTTCTGCATCTGGTATTCTCGGGTAAACCAGTCACCGGATTTTGCTCCTGGGTATACGGGTATTGAGGGCATTAATTCCTATCTCAAAACACAGTCGGAGTCTGGCAAAGGCTCGCGCATGATCACCCAGTATTTAAAGGTCCAGAAAGAGCTGGAGAGAGCATCTCAGAGAGAAGCCGAGGGAGGCTCAAGAGAGGAGCCCCGAGTAACCCGGAGTAGAACCAAGCTAGGGCCACAGGAGGGGCCTTCTACCACCAAGGCTCAAGAATTGATGAGTAAGCGTTGTCGGGGTCCTACCTCAACTGCTGGTCCTGTTTCGAAGAGGGCTCGGAGGGAATTAGCAACAGAAGTCTCTCCCTCGGAAGGCATTTCTGCTGGAGTTGAGGACTGTCCTGAAGACCTCTTTATCATGGTTGAGGAACCGCCAGAGGATAAAAATCTCCCCAGTTTAATCCGTGCTCCTAGGTCGCACAGAGGGACCTGTAAGACTGCGGGAGAGGGGGAATTGGTTGACAAACTCACTATAGCTAACGAGGAAGTACAGCTCGTGGGAGAGAATGTCCAAATTCCAGGGTTCTCAGCTCGGCCTGAGCCTTCTTCTGCTCGTGAAGGGAGAGATAAGGCACAGCGGTCAGGGCCTCCTAGTGTCTTCATCTCCAGCGCTCGGATAATCGACCCTAGTCCTACCACTGAGGTGATTGGTGGCAAGGCTCCGGTCACCGAGGACCTTTGCGTTGAACTGTCGTCTTCCGCGTCTGATACGGAAAGCGACTTTGAAGATAAAGTCGACTACGGCGATGAACCTGCTTTTCCTGACCCGAGTAAGTTCTCACGCATCTCGGAGGGGAAAATATACGGGGGTGAATCATCGACTGCGTTACCGCTGGCTATAATCCCTGCTGAAGGTATAACTTCTTCGCCTGTCGAGGCGATAGAAACAGAGTTGACCCAGCCCAAGGGGATTGAGGCTTCGGCCGCTGAGATAACCTCGGAGGGGGCAGCTGTTGAAGTTGGGGAGCCTTCCCCTTTGCCAGGAGGGGAAACAACCATTGAGGCTGAGGAGGCTCTCACTCCGCTGGTGAAGAAGGCTACTGCTGAAGCTGGGGAGACTCCCATTCTACAGGACTCGACGCCTCTGGACCTCGAACCTAGTAAGGCAGCTCTGACTGAGGGGCTCAGGTGGGGAGTCTGACGATCAGCACCCTTCCAGAAGGCCCACAGCTCAATCCTCGGTGGAAGTTTCTGAAGAGGTTGTGCTTACAGCTCCTTCCTTGGTCGTGGAAGCTCCTGCAGAGGCAGCGCTCCAGGAAGCGCCAGTGGGTAGTCTTGCTCTTGCCACATCGACGGCTGGCACGGCTCTTGTGCGAGAAGATCCGCCCTATATCCCTTATCCCGTGACAGAAAAAGGGTCGGGAAGCTTCTTAGGTGGTGAAGACATGGGGGAGCTGGCATGTCAGATGGTGCAACAATTCTTCACCTCGATGGGATCATGTATTGATCTCATCTTCAGTGGACACAGCACCTTCCAGTTCGCCCAGAGGCTTCTTGAAAATATGGCCGTGAGCGTCGAATTGGCGGGAGGCCCTTCACTTGCCAGGGCATGCCTGCAGGTGGTAGAGCAACTTGGAGATAACCTGCGGGAGCTGGAATCTTTGGAAGATGCAGGTTCTTCCGGCGAGGCCCAGGCCATCCTGACTAGGCTCCTAGCTGCTCAGGAACGGGAGCGACAGGAGGCAGAGGCGCGGATTACTGCCGAGGTCCGTGACCTTGAATATTCCAAGGCTGAATTTCAAAAATTAGCCGGAGATTCGAGGGAATCTGAGCTCAGTGTGCAGAGCACGGAGCAGGTCATCCTCAGAACTCGGGACATTATCGCCAAGGCGGAAGCTGTTCTTGCGCTAAATGAGGAGAAACTTGTTTCCCTCAAAAAGGAGCTTGAGGAGCAACGGGCTGCTACGGCGCGAGCTGAAGAGAGTCTGTCTCTGCAATCTTCCAGGGTGGACTCTCTGCGGATGCAACTGTCTGCCAGAAGTTTCTTATCTGAGGCGGAACTGCGGGACCGGGCTATCATGGAGGCTGAGAGGATGCGCCAGCATGAGATTCACCGCCTTAGGGAACAAATCCGTTCCTTGTGAACCAGGACATTTAGCCTTCTTTTCTTCTTTCTTTTTTTTTTGTAAAGAAAAGGGACACTCTATTTATTAAGAGTGTTTGTATCCACTTCTATCATTTTTTGATATAATAGAAGTTTTCTTTGAAGCTTTTGTCCCAATTTCTTTGTCCTGTTGTGGATGAGTCCAACTCTTGATCACTAGCTGTGATTACTGAACTTAGGTAGGGCTAAGTTCTTTTAATGAGACGCGGTCTTGGCGAGACGCGGCATTAATCCCACAGGGTGAGACGCGGTCATCAGTCTACCGGAACTTAGATTTCACTAAGTCCTTCTACTGAGACACAGCGTCAATCATAAAGTGAGACGCGGTCATCATTTCATAAGAACTTAGATTCTACCAAGTCCTTTTGATGAGACGCGGCGTCAATCACAAAGTGAGACGCGGTCATCATTTCATAAGAACTTAGATTCTACCAAGTCCTTTTGATGAGACGCGGCGTCAATCACAAATCGGAACGCGGTCTTCTTGATGAGATGCGGCGTCAATCAAAAGATGAGACACGGCATTGATCCGTAAAATAAGACGCGGCTGTCAGTCCCTGAGACGCAGCGTCAATCACAAGGTGAGACGCAGCTCTGAATAACGCAAAATCTGTCTTGCGCGGATCGGGCAGACGCAAGAGATGCAGCCTTGTCTGCTGAAGGGACGCGGTTTTCCCATCTGCGTCTAATGTGATCTGACTCAAGATTTTAGGAGATCTTTGCTCGTCAGGTCTTCACTGTCGATTGGGATTCCGAGTCATCCGTTGATTCCCAAGGCAGTTATCCACGCGTCAACTCCTTATTGGACTCAGGAGTTACTGCCCTTGGACGCAAAACCGATGCGGGCGGTTGAAAACCGGCGCTTGCGACGGTTCCCAAAGCGGCGTTCCACGCGTCAATCCTTCACTGGGCCTTGACAATCGTGCGTGGCGGTTCCAATTAACGCCTCATTAATGGCAGTTATTAGGGCCTGCCTATAAATAGGGTGCGCTCCCCTTCTATAATCCAAGCTTGGATTATTTCTCTTTGGTGGATTGCTCTGAGAAGTCCCACCTTCTTTAGAAAAGAGTTTCTTGATAGGGACTCCGTCTGCATGGACGAAGGTAATTCCGAGGATGAAGATGACCCAGAGCTCTCACGCTTCGGTTTGGTCTCTTCAAGAAGAACCCCCTCTCGGATCATCTTGGACGCCTGCGTTTGGGTGCAGAGAGGCCAACTCTGGCCAGAGGTCTCTGCTGGTATGTCCCCCGATGATGTGTATAGCCTGAACTTCGGCATGATGATCTGAATGAAGTCACTGGCACAAGCATTCCTCCTCTGGAATTTGTGCCAGTGACTTCTCTGAATGCAGGCGCTTGACGCTGGCTTTGCCCATTGCGTTTTACTACCTTAGCGCGTTTCAGACCTGAATCTTGCAACTCCTGTTCACCCAACAGAGAGACGGCAATTTTTGGCGTTCTGAAATTCTCTGCGTCTGGTGCATTAGGCGCGGGTACAAACTGAGGCCGCGTTTGAATCCTATGCGTGGCGCAGTTTGACTTGCGTCTGTTTGACTGTGCGGGTCATTCCCGCGTCTGAAGTCTTGAATGGCTGCCGCGTTCTGTTACTCAGTTTCCTTTATAGAAAATGTACTGAGTTTCAGATTTCTGACTCTCTTGCTTATTCTTTGCAGGTAGGCTTGCTTGTCCTTTTTCAGGTTTGCTGGGCCCCAGGAAGAATATACCGGCTGGCGAACTTGCTCCACGTTCGTTTGTGAGAGATTAAATTATGGTCCTCGTCGTTTGTGAGAGATTAAATTATATCTCTGACGAGGACCCAACCCTCGCCAAGGTCTCTTCAGATCTGGTGCAAGAGATGGATAGGCCGAGTGTCGGCGAGGGTGGTCCGGCGGTTACGGTGGCGGAGAAGATCCTCTTCCTCTCCCAACTCCAGAAGTGACATCGAGGACATTCCGTTGGATGGCCTGCTGGGGAAAGGGATGGTGATGAAACCCCAGAAGTGACATCGAGGACAGTTGAAGTCTGTTGAGTCTTCTGCTGGGGAAGGATCAATTCTTGAAGGAAGAGTTGCCGGACTTTTTGCTGCCGCCGGACTAAGTGGAGGGTGGCATCCTTTGTGATGACTCCGAAACTTCTGCTCTCACCCCAAGAGTGACTCCATGTTTGTTGGATGATCTGCTAGGGAAAGAGACGCGCCTGAACGAAGGGTTGCAGGACCTTCTACTTGCCACTGGACCTCAAGAACACCATTGCTCTTGGCTTGGTCAGCTAGGGCGCTTTCGAAGTTGGCGTCACGCATCAAAGCGCAACCGGCTCCAATTGTGCACCTGGGATCAGATGCAGTTTCAAGGAGTGAGTACGGCCTCAGAGAGAGAGAGGGACTTCTTTGTACTCCTTAATTGTAACACTCAATCTTATTGTATAAGAGAGCGTTTTGTATCACTTTCATGTGTTTGGATATGAATAAAAGTGACACTTTTCTTTTTGCCTCTTTCTGTTGTCTTGAACGTTTTGTTTTAGAAGCAAAAGAATAATTTTGGTGGACCCGCCACTTTAAAAAAGAAAGTGACGAGTGGAGCGCGTGCCCCCAGAAGGTGAACTTTTATCAAGGATTTGGGATTAACTTGATTTAAGATCAGCTGGGGATTTTGATGGAAGCATTGTTTATCGGTGTAATGTTTAACCAACAATGCCTCCAAAATGAATTTGATACTCGGTTGGGGAGAATATCAAATGAAACTAGACTCGTGGGGAATCTAGTAGGATTTTTACCGTTAGAGGTGTGATATTAACTTAACGGTTTAGAAGTAGTCTTGTCAGAAGTGTAATATTAACTTGACAAGGACGTGAGTTAGAGGTGTGATATTAACCTAACTCATCAGCATCTCAGTTTTATTTGGGAAAACTGAGGGTGTCACTGTCATAGGTGTGATGTTTAACTTAACAGTGATAGAAATGCTAGAGGTGTAATGTTGAACTTGGCATTAGTCGTCTCGGCTTAAAGAAGTCAAGGAAAGGTCATGGCCATAGGTGTATTGTTGAACTTAGCAATGACTCGGATGCTAGAAGTGTAGTGTTAACTTGGCATCGTTCATCTCGGCTTGGACAAGGAAGTCGAGAAGGGTCATAGCCATAGGTGTATTGTTGAACTTAGCAATGACTCGGATGCTGGAAGTGTAGTGTTAACTTGGCATAGTCCATTTCAGCTTCGATATGGAAGTCTGAAGAAAGGTGACTATCAGAGGTGTGATATTAACTTGACAGGCACTCGATGTACTGCTTAGAGGTGTAATGTTAACTTAAACAGTAATTTTGTCAGAGGTGTGATATTAACTTGACAAGAATTTGCTTGCGATAGGAGCAATTTGAGGACCTGTCATTCTATTGATGAGAATTGACAAGTGGAATTTGAGGTGCCAGAGGTATAGTGTTAACTTGGCAAATTTGAGAGTTTGTTACTCTATGCAGAGTTAACAAGCCAGGTTTGTACTCGACAAAGAGTATTCATTACCAGAGGTATAGTGTTAACATGGTAATGATTGCATTTTGTGGTCCTACCATTCTATGGATGAGAATTGGTAAGGGATTTTTGGAGGGAAGAGTGGAATCAAATCCACTTAGGATTTTTAGCAAACCCTCAGCTGTCAACGGATTTGAGGTGCCTTTACCAACTACCGTTTGAGTTGGGCTAGCCATGCTATTCCCCTCAGCATGATGAGTTGTCGAGGACTTATATTGGGCTTAAAGGCCAACATTTTCCTCTATCCTTAGCCGTCGGAGGCGTCGGATCAAATGGGAACGTGTCCCTTAGGATTTTTAGCAAATCCTCAGCTGTCAACGGGTTTGTCATGCCTTTACCAACTACCGTTTGAGTTGGGCTAGCCATGCTATTCCCCTCAGCATGATGAGTTGTCGAAGACTTATGTTGGACTTAAAAGCCAACATTTTCTTCTATCCTTAGCCGTCAAGGGCGTCGGATGTTTGATCAGAGGTGTATTTTAACTTGATCGGTGGAAGAATGCCATCTAGGGATAGTATTTCTTCAGGAATTTGCCATTGATTGGCATCATGAGTGTATCGCCATTTGAGGTTATGAGGCGATACGATCCATTTGAGTAGACTGACTCTACCACAAATGGTCCTTCCCATTTGGGTTGGAATTTTCCTTTCGTCTTGTGTGTGATGACCATGGGTCTTCGGACGGCTAAGACGAGGTCGCCTTTCCTGAAAGTTCGTGATTTGACTTTCTTGTTGAAGGCTCTGGTGATACGAGCTTGGTAAAGTTCGATTTGTTGTTGGGCCTGAAGACGCTTGTCGTCCAAGGCTTCCAATTCTTGGAGTCGCTGTCGATGCTTCTCCTCTGTTGTCATTTCCGCTGTCAAGGCGACGCGAAGAGATGGAATTTGGATTTCCAGTGGAAGGACGGCTTCGCATCCGTACACCAAGGAAAATGGCGTGGCTTTAGTTGGGGTTCGCACAGTCGTGCGATAGGCCCATAAGCATTCGCCCAACTTATCGTCCCAGTCTCGTTGACTTTTCGAGACGAATTTCTTGAGAAGCTTGCCAATAGTCTTATTGAAAGCTTCTGCGAGGCCGTTAGCGGGCGGATAGTATGCCGTTGATGACACACTCTGGATTCTGAACTTGGCGCAGAATCTCTGAAAAGCCTGGCTGATGAACTGGGGTCCATTGTCATGGACAATCCGCCGAGGCACACCGAAGCGGTAAATAACGTGATGTTTCACGAACTTGATCACGTTAGAAGATTTCACCTCTTTCAAAGGGATAGCTTCGGCCCACTTTGAGAAGTAATCGGTTATCGCTAGGATGAACCGATGTCCCTTTGATGATGGTGGGCTGATAGGACCAACCACGTCCATCCCCCACATTTCGAACGGCCAGGTAGAGGTCGTAGAGTGGAGGTATCCTGGTGCTTGATGGATGAAATCGCCATGTATTTGACAGGCGTGACATCTTTTGGCATAGGCAACAGCATCGGCAACCATCTTGGGCCAGTAGTAACCCAATCTTGGAGTCGGTTTGCCAACTTCGGGCCAGGTTGATGAGCTCCACACGTACCATCGTGGGCTTCTTTCAACACTTCGTGGGCTTCTTTTGTTGAGAGGCACCGGAGCAGGATCCCGTCATGTGATCTACGATACAATGTTCGCGAAATCGCATTGTAGTAGAATTTGGAGGCTTTCCTTCGGATGGCAGCCGCCTCCCTGGTGTCTCCGGGCAAGATGCCGTATAAGACAAAATCAATGTAGGGAATCGCCAGTCTTTAAGTTCTGGATCGGTCGACACTTCAAGTGTTTCCTTACCGCGACGATCTCCCGTTGACCTCTGGTAGTCTCCGAGGGGACTTTTTGGGCAGTATAGGTCGTGGCTATAGACGAATACCTTCTCCATTGCTCCAGCTGGAAGAGCTAAGGAGGCAGCAAGGGATGCAAGTGCATCTGCATGCGCATTTTGCTTGCGCGGTACATGGTCGATGTAGAAGTTTGAAAACCTCTCGGCCATGTGGATTGTCGCGTTGTAGTAGGGTACTAGATCTTCATGCCTGACCTCATACTCTCCGCGAACTTGGCTGACGATGAGTTTAGAATCACCGTATGCCTCGAGATTTTTAACGCCAATCTCATCGGCGAATTGCATCCCAATCAAAAGAGCGTTGTATTCCGCCACATTGTTGGAACAGGGCTCGGTTAACGAGATAGCTCGGGGAATCACGTAATTTTGTGGGAGACGAGTACTACTCCTACCCCCGCAACTGTATGTCCCTTAGAGCTTGTTCTTGATGCGCCATCGAAGAAAAGTTGCCATACTTGTCCTTCGAACAATGTCTGGGTCAGGCAGGCTTCGGCGACCTCGTCTGGGAGATCCTCGTAGAGTTTGGCTGCCCTGGGATCTGGGTGTTCAGCTAAGAAGTCCGCCACCGCTTGTCCCTTAATAGCCTTTTGTGGCAGAAAATGCATCTCATATTGTGATAGCAATATGGCCCATTTTGCCAGCCGGCCATTTAGTGAAGAAGGCTTTGTCATAAGTAACCTCAGGGGGTTGACTTTGGATATGACATTTATGGTTTGGCCCACCAGATAGTGTCGCATTTTCTGAATGGCGAACACCAGTGCCAAACATTCCTTCTCGATCGGGTTGTACCGATGTTCGGCTCCGATCATCGTTCTACTTAGGTAGTAGATTGCTTGTTCTCGCCCCTGGTCATCATTCTGAGCTAGTAGAGCTCCCAAAGAATGATCCATTGATCGGACGTACACCAGGTAAGGCTTTCCGGATACCGGAGCTGCCAGGACTGGTGGTTGGGTGAGGTAGTGCTTGATCTCCTCAAATGCTTGCTGGCAAGCGTCGTTCCAAATGAACGAAACGCCCTTCTTCATTAGCTTAGCGAAGGGTTGGCATCTCCCGGAGAGATTTGAAATGAATCTGCGGATGTATGCCAATCGTCCTTGTAATCCTCTGAGCTCCTTGAGGCTTCTGGGGGGTTGCATCTCTTGGATAGCGCGGACTTTCTCCGGATCCAAATGGATTCCTGTGGAAGTCACGACAAACCCTAGGAATTTGCCACTGGCTACCCCCAGGAAGGACTTGGTGGGGTTCATCTTCAATTGATGAGCCCGCATGATGTCGAAGACCACCCTCAGGTCTGCTATGTGATCACTTTTAGTGCGGCTTTTCACCGCAATGTCGTCGACATAACATTCCACCGTTTTGCGTATCTGCCGATGGAAAATGGCATTCATGGCCCTTTGGTAGGTTGCCCCCGCATTTTTCAGACCGAAGGCATGACGGTGTAGCAATATACCCCTAGAGGTGTCCTGAAGGAGGTGTGCTTTTCGTCATCGGGATACATCTTGATTTGATTATATCCTGAGAACCCGTCCATAAAGGACATTCGCTCGAATCCACAAGTATTGTCAATCATGACATCTGTGATTGGCAATGGGAATTCGTCTTTGGGGCAGGCCTCGTTTAGATCACGGAAGTCGATGCAGATCCGGATCTTCCCGTTCTTCTTGGCGACGGGGACGATGTTGGCTACCCAGTCGGGATGCTGTTCCTCCCTGATAAAGCCGGAGTCAATAAGCTTCCTGACTTCTGATTGGATTGCCTCCATTATCTCTGGACGGAACCGTCGCTGCTGTTGTTTAACGGGCTTCATGTCCGGATTGATGTTGAGGCGATGCATAGCCACTTGAGGATCAAGTCCAGGCATGTCCTCATAATTCCAGGCGAAGACATCTATATACTCTTGTACAAGAGATATTAAATCCTTCTTCTCTGGAGGCGACAGGCCATCACTTATGAAGATGGGTTTAGGATTGTCTTCATCTCCTAGGTTGACTTGAACAACCTTGTCTTCTGTGGGTGGCTCACGCTGTTCAAAGCGGATGTCCCAAAGAGCATTCAAATGTCTGATCCAAGGGTCTGTATCAGATTGGATCATTTCTTCATCTTCATCCTCCAGATGGCTTGTCGAAACCATGTTTACTGAAAGCCCTTTGAAGATGTTGCCGACACTGACATCTGATTCCCATGACGACGTGTCTGATGAGCAGTCATGACTTGACAGTCTCTCCGAATCAGAGGCTGATGGCACTGGAGTTGATACATAGCCCAACCCCCGGCGCGTCCGATGATAGTAATCAGGGGTTTTCCCTTTCGGTACAAAGGATCGAAGCAGTGTTCTTCTTCCTTTTCCGAAGTTCAACCCAGGCCTGTTGGTTAGATCATACCCCATGCGCTTCATCATCTTGAGCGTTCTTGGTTCATAATGATCGAACTGAGGGGATTCATCCTCACCTTCCGATTCTTCGTGGGGCATAGGTTCAGATGCGATTCGCCCAAAAAGTATTGGTCTTTGGCCTTTTCGTCCGGCTGGAACCATGAATACAGACTCTTGCGCGTCACCATTATCTTGGTATGTCCCGAAGGATGATTTCACCGGTACATGCAAAGATGTCAAGGCATCTATTGCCGACCAGAGGTCATCGTCCATGTCGGTAGTGGTATCCGACGGTATTGAATCGGAAACATACACAGGGAAATACGCAAAGTCTAAATCTTCATTAATGTACCAACCACCCGCATCGTCGGTGGTATCAACATCGAGCTTATTAGTGCTCTTTACAATGGGCTCCAACTCCCATAGGCACTCTTCTTTCTCAGGCTCAACGTCAGCTTCATTACCAGAGTCTGGCTCCTCTGGTTGTGGGGTTTCATTAGTCTCCTCCGGATCCTGATATAAGAGGGAGTCCGTGAAATAATTTTCAACCCCTTTAAACGGATGCCTTTCGGCAATCAACGTTCGGACCTGTCCACTCTCGTCAATGTATTTCATGACTTGGTGGAGAGTAGAGGGAACGATGGAATTGCGGTGAATCCATGGTCGTCCCAGCAACAGGTTGTAGGAAGTGTCCGCGTCAATGACGTAACACGTCACTTCTGACTTGAGGCTCCCGATCTGGCATTTGAGCTTGATCTTCCCCATTGGGCGGGAGCTGTTGGCATTGAACCCGTAAATAGTCGTCTGGGTAGGGCTCAGACGATGGGTAGGAATGCCTAGAAACTGCATAACCGGCGAGGTATGATGCTCAGCGCGGACCCTGGGTCTACCTGGATGCGGTTCACCTCGGATGACCCAATATACCCTGTGAAGTATAGGGGTCGGTCATGCTTCCCTTTAACCTGCATGTCATCTGTTGTGAAGGTGATGCAGGGAGCATTTGGGGAGGTGTGGAGGCAATCCTCTTCATCTTCCTCCCTTGGCACGCGGGTCATAAAGACCTCAGCATTTGCCAGAGCTTCTTGTAGAGCCTCTCTGGTTGACTTTGATAGCCTCAGGAGCTCATACAAGGTAATGCGTGCCGGGATGTTGGCTAGTTGAGCCAAGACGTCGAAGCGGTAAGGTGTCGAGGATCCTTCTGTTACACCTTTCGCAAGAACTCGAGAAAACCGAGTTTCTTTCTGCTTCTCCCCAGGCTGTTTAGAGGAGGGCTTGGCTGGTTCCACGGCTGGTTGCGGAGAAGCCGCTGATGTCTCGCCGTACTGCTTCAAGTATGCCTGTCCTGAACGGGTCCCCGCCGTAGGTTGGCTGGGCTCTGCGGCCAGGACTATTGTTTCCTCTTCTGAGTCAGTCAGCGAGGGAACATCAGTGTCCGTTTCTCGAGAAGAGGCGCATATCACATGGCAAGATGAAGCCTTCCCTTTGCCTTTGGACTTCCTGTTGGTCACAGTCGTCCATTGTTGCTCGTCGACGAGGTCAGGGTGGACCCACATGATTTCCCCTCGAGGTGTAGGGACGGGTACCAAGCCTTTCTCCTGCTGCTGATGAGGGTCTGTGTTGACCACCCTCAGTTCTCCTTTCGGGACAGAGATCACCCCCACGGGTGTCGGGGGTCGTGTCCCAAACTGGAGAATCGACGTCATGTTGGCCGTCATCTTCTTCTGCTCCGGTCGGAGTTTTAATACCTCCGCGTCAATCAGAGCTTGAAGGATGTCCTTAAAGACATAGCAGCTTTTGGTAGGATGTCCAAGCATCCTGTGGTATAAGCAGTAGGTGGGATTGTCGGTCTTACCGACCTCCTCCGGGCGTCTAATTTCAGGGAGCTTCAGTCGATTGCTCTTGTTGAGTAGCTTGAAGAGCGAATCGACGTGTTCCTCCTTGAAGGAATACTGCTTGTTGGGGCGTGGCTAGCTTGAAGAGCCACTTGCCCTGCCTGTTTGAGGTTTGGTGGGAGATTTGGTCTCCGTCGCCAAATTATCCTTCCGCTTGGTTTGGAGGGATGTGTCTGGTGCACGCCTTGTCGACCTCTCTGGCCTGGGCTTGCCTTCTTCCGCTCTGACGCGGGCGACAATCTCCTCAGCCTGTTCACCTTGCTGGACTAATTGTTTCCAGGTGCGGCTTTCAGCAACTCCTATTTGAGCAAGGAGTGAGGTTTGGAGATTATGGCGACATGTTTCCACCAGGGTGGCCTGGGTCATGCCGCTTGGACATCGGAGTGCCATGTTCCGAAATCTTTCTACGAAAGACTTGACGGACTCTCCCTTTCGCTGTTTTGTAGCTAAAAGGGTAGGCATTGTGACCTCCGAATCATCTTCGAAGAAGCGTGTTAGAAACAGCTTCTCCAAGTCGCCCCAGTTCTTGATGGAACCTTCGGGGAGCTTCATGAACCATTCAAAGGCCAATCCTTTCAGGGTGCCGATGAACAGTCGCGCCAGGATGGCATCGTTATCTACCACATTCCCGGTCTGGGATTTGAAGTAGTAGATGTGCTGGTTGGGTGACCCCTTCCCGTCGAATGCTTGGAGAGTTGGAGCCTTGAACTTAGGAGGGTACGGGACTAAGTCCCACTCGGCCGGATAGGGCCGGACTACTCCAGCTTCTTGGAGGCCTTTACGGTTGGTAAGGGCCTCGAGGCGCTGCTCCAGTTGACTCATTCTTTTAGCATGAGCCTTTCCCGGGGTCTGGTCGCTTCTTGCCTGCGACGAGGGCTTGGACACATCCGAGGTAGATCGTCGTGTCTCGTCAGAAGATTCGGAGGGTGGGCTTTCTCCTTTTCTCCCTTTCCCCTTCGGTCGTCTAGGAGGAGATCTCGCTCTTTCTTCAAGCAATTTCTCGAGCATATGCTTGAGGGAGTCAATGGATCTCTGTTGAGAGGCGATTATATCCATCTGGTGCTTCTGCGTCTGTTCTAAACGCCTGGTCGTCTCCTCAGGAGTGTCGGCCATGTAGGCGGAAGCCTCCTTCTCGACGGAAGAGTTTGAAGCCTGCGACTCCACTATAGCGGAGTGAAAACCACCCATTCTAATGCCGCGGGCTAAGGCATTATAGTCAATTGGGGGAATGTCCCCTGTCCGGGTGCGAGTGTGTTGATACACCCCCTCCGGTTCAGAGTCAGATTCCTCTGAGTTGACCATTAGTTGTTTTCCCTTGCTTCTGCTAGTCATGTTTGCAGTAAGCTCCGGGTATTCAACATCTGAGAAGGTTCTCCTCCTGTGGGAGCGTCTTCTCTTGGCTGATGGGGGAATCAGGGTCAGCTGTCTAATTAAAGACGGCTGGTGCACGCCTGACTCGCAATGGCATTCAGAGAGCATCTGGATGAGCTGTTGACAGCAGCATGGAGAAGTGGTCTGATTGGCACTCCTCTTCCTTGTCAAATAATCCCTCAAATCTGTGGGAGGGGGATTAAAGAGACTGGTCTCGCAACGTCGACGACGGGAGACAGTCATGTGCTGTTCAGCCTGGACACAGGTTTCAGAAACGCGGCTGTTTCGTCGCAGCTGCGTCACGCGCGTCTGGCGTCTCTGTTGATATGAGACGCGACTTTCGCGTTGCTGTCTGCTGCGTTGGAGCAGAGAGACTTGGGAGAGAGTGGGCTGCTGGGCCCCACGCCTATGGGCGCGTGCTTCCTGCGTTTGACAAGACGCAGAAGCTTCGCTTCGGCGTTTAGCAAGTTGGTCTTCAGAGGGCTCAACTTGGGGAGTCTCGCGTTTGGGTCGCCAAACACGGACCTCTCGCACTGGACGAGGTGCGGGCAAGGCATCGGATCGTACGCTGCGTTCAACCCCAGTCAGAAAACAACGGTTCCGACCGAGTGTTGACGCGCGCGTCTTCTCTGTCGACGCTCGGCATTCCGATTGCGTCGTGGAGGAAGAGAAGCCAACAACTTCCTGGTTTGTAGAACCAGGGGTGTTTGCCACGCGGGTCTCCTGAGGGACGCTGACGCGGGCGTTCTGTGCGACACGGTCGATCGCACCAGTAGATGTGCCGGGGACCACGCGGGCCTTCAGAGAGGCGTTGGCGCGTGTGTTCTGCGCGGCGCGGTTGATCGTAGCAGAGGAGTCTGAGGTTACGCGGGCCTTCTGGGAGGCGTCGGCGCGTGAACCAAACTTGGCACAGTGGGCAGCAGGAGCGCCCGACAGAGCCTCAGATTGGGCTTCAGGGGGCTGTCCACTTGAGACCCTGCGGCAGACGCGGGTCTTTGGGCTCTTGGAGCCAGAAGAGAGGAACTCTTCATACTTCGCCTGGTCGAACTCGACGACGAGGGATTCGACCATTTTCCCCTTACGGAGAACGTCATCTTGCACCACGGTGCGCTCGTCAGTAACGAAGGTAGTCCCCAGCGGAGTCGCCATCTCTTGTAGGGGCCGGAAAACTTGGTGGTCGGAGAAAGTGGTTTTAGTTATAAAAGATTTCCTTGATTCAAGCGAAACGATTACAACCAAAAGAACTACTCTTCTCTCTTTTCCAGTTACAAGGGAGGGAGGATGTCTGAATCTTCCCTTTGTTTAAAGCTGGGTTCTTCGTGTGGCGATAGAGAGTGAATCTTGTTCTCCGTTGACCAGATGACCGTCCTAGACCGTCGGGGGTCTTCTCTTCGGTCGGTAGAAAGAGTAACTCAGCTCCGTCTACCAAAACTCTCAAAGAGGAGGTAGGCGAAGAGCGGCTAGTACTCAGTAAGCTCGCTGAAGAGTCGTGCTTCTCTCTTGATGATCCTCCTGCCTGGATTCGATCGATTTTGATGATGCCCTCTCTCAAAGCTCTCTCTTCAAAACTCCGATCTTCTGCCAAGCTTCGATCCTCTCAAGCTTCGATCCCTTCTCCCCAAAAAAAACTCCGATCCTCTCTTCATAGCAAACAAGGCTATTTATAGGGATCTCAGGGGGTGAAGGTGCCTCCTGAAAACGCTCCCGAATGAGGGGCCACTACCCGCTACATGCGCGGTGACTGGCCCCGCAATCAGGGCAGTTGCAACTGAGACGCGGGCGTTGGGCCGAACGCGCCTTGAAGTTTGAGACGCGGGCGTCGAGCCAAACGCGCCTTGAAGTTTGAGACGCGGGCTTCGGGCCTTCACGTCTGGATGCTGAGACGCGGGCTTCGGGCCGACGCGTCTTGATGCTGAGACGCGGGCTTCGGGCCGACGCGTCTGAACGTTGTGACGCGGGTGTAGAGCCAACGCGTCTTAATGCTGAGACGCGAGCATCGATTTCTCGCGTCCAGAGCTTGAGACTCTGCTTCCTTAATGGCTGGTCTGTTAGTCATTTTTAGACAGCCTACAGATGGAAAGCATGGGGTATGATCTGATGAACGGTCCTGAGTTGAACTTCGACAAAGGAAGAAAAATACTACTCCGGTCTTTCGTTCCAAAAGGGAAAACCCCTGATTATTACCATCGAACTCGCAGGGGTTTGGGTTATGTGTCAACCCCATTTCCGTCAGCCTCTGAGTCTGAAAAGTTACTATACCATAAGCACTCATCTGGCACGTCATCGTGGGAGTTAGATGTTAGTGTTGGCAACCTCTTTAGAGAACTTTCAGTATATATGGATTCAGCAAGCCACCTGGAAGATAGAGATGAAGAAATGATCCAGTCGATACAGATCCCTGGATCAAACACCTAAATACTCTCTGGTACACTCGCTTTGAACTGCACGAGCCACCCACAAAGGACAAAGTTGCCCAGATTAATCTGGGAGATGAAGCTAATCCTAAGCCCATCTTTATAAGCGAAAGCCTATCATCCTCCGAGAAAGAAGATTTAATATCTCTTGTGCGAGAGTATATACATGTTTTTGCTTGAAATTATGAGGACACGCCTGGGTTTGATCCTTGAGTGGCTATGCATCGCCTTAATATTAATTCAGACGTGAAGTCAGTCAAACAACAGCAGCAACGATTCTGTCCAGAAATAATGAAAGCAATAAAAAAACTCATAGACTCTGGCTTCATTAGGGAAGATCAATATCCTGATTCGGTAGCCAATATCGTCCTCGTTACCAAAAAGAACGGAAAGATTCAGATTTGCATTGATTTTCACGATCTAAATGAGGCCTGTCCCAAAGAAAAATTCCCTCTCCCAATCACGGATATCATGATTGACAATACGTGCGGGTTTGAGCGAATGTCCTTCATGGATGGATTCTCAGGGTATAATCAAATCAAAATGTATCCTGATGATAAAAAACATACTTCTTTCAGGACACCACTGGGGGTATATTGCTTTAGGGTCATGCCCTTCAGACTGAAGAATTCGGGGGCAACATATCAGAGAGTTATGAATGCAAATTTTCACGAGCACATGCATAAAACAGTGGAATCCTATGTTAATGACATTGTAGTGAAAAGCCGCACCAAAGGTGATCACATAGCTAATCTGAAGACAATCTTTGAAATTATGCGGGCATATCAGTTGAAGTGAACCCCACCAAATCCTTCCTGGGGTGGCCAGCGGCAAATTCTTAGGGTTTGTGGTAACTTTCAAAGGAATTCATTTAGACCCAGAAAAATTTTGCGCTATCCAGGAGATGCAACCTCCAAGGAACCTCAGGGAACTTAGAGGATTGCAAGGACGACTGGCATACATCTGAAGATTTACCTTAAATCTCTCTGGAAGATGCCAACCCTTTACCAAATTGATGAAAAAGGGTGTCTCATTCATCTAGGATGATGCTTGCCAACAAGCATTCGAGGAAATCAAAGGATACCTCACGCAACCACTGGTCCTTACAGCTCCCGTGTCTGGAAAAACTTTCCTGAAATATGTTTGAGCGATGGATCATTCTTTAGGAGCTTTGCTAGCCCAGAATAATGATCAGGGACATGAGCAAGCAATCTACTCTCTGAGTAGGACTATGATCGGAGCCGAGCATCGGTACAACCCGATCGAAAATGAATGTTTGGCATTGGTATTCGCTGTCCAGAAAATGCGACACTACTTGGTGGGCCAGACTATAAACGTCATATCAAGGGTTAACCCTTTGAGGTTACTCATGATGAAACCATTGTTACTAAACGATCGACTGGCAAAATGGACCATACTGCTATCCCAATATGAAATGTGCTTTTTACCACAAAAAGCCGTGAAGGGACAAGCGGTAGCGGATTTCCTGGCTGAGTGATCAGTCATATATTTCATATACATTATCACATTACCATACTTTTTAGCTAATTAATCCTATTATAAGTCTTCTTCTTCTTTGTTAAATGTAGGCCCAATTACTAAAAGAAAGGAAGGAGAAACCCCAAAAGCCCATCAGATTCTGATTTAATTCAGAATAAATTTGAAATCAAGGAATCAGGGCAAATCTTGGCATATCAGAGAGGTTGAAAACCGGTTGAAAAGAATCCTCCCAAATCAAGAGGTTGAAGTCAACATCAAAGGCTATTTCGTCAAATCTTGGAGCAGAAACGAGAAAACCAGTAGAAGATATAGGCGAATCACCAAACCAGGAGAACATTCAATTGGGTGTGGCCAACTGGCCACACCAGGGCCGCGGAAACGCGGCCCTAGCCGCGTTATCGCAGCTTGATTGAGGTTGTTGGGGGAGAGTTTGCTCCCCCAATCTTCCTACGATCTCTCCCCTCTGGTTTTTCCCTATAAATATCAGTTTCAACAGAGAAGAAAGGAGCGAAGGTTAGGATTAGAATTTCTCTTTATTTTTAAGGCTTAGGTTCTTTGTTAGATAGTATAGAAGTTGTATTTTTATTTTATAATTTGTAGTTCAGTGTAAACACCAGAGAGAAGAGTGGAATTGAGTGTGTAATTCGTCTTTGAACTGACAATCAAAGGAGTTTCTACTTGCTTGATCAACTCAACTCGAATTCGATATGTTCAAGTTTAATTATCATTCTCTTGTTTGTTTTCAGTTCATAATGAGTAGCTAATTCATTTTCTGGGCTCACTAATGGACCACTTCTATCATCTCTCTCTTGACTGATTTTTATAAAAGCAACACTTTTTGAATCAGAAAGTACCTTAGTTAAAACTTCGTTCTTGAAAGCGCATGAGGATTTCTTTATGTTAAACTTGGACTTTCAAAGCACAAATCGCTTTGAACTGTTTTTATTCCATACTTGCTTCTTCGCGCTTGATGGTTTAACATTCACTTCTTAATGATTTGTAATGAAAGGGCTTAAGATTTAAATAAAACCATCTTATTTGCTTTACTTGGACATGAAAAGAAACTAAAGGTTTTTGGCTTATAATAAAAGTGATGCACCCCAAATGTTTTTGAGATAAGTACATAGTTGAGTTAAAAATTAGTGAGACCAGATTTTCTCCTTCTTATATTAAAAACAACCAAACAATTTTCAAAACTTTTTAAGTCACCTTCTCCAAAGCCTTCTCCAAATTTTAAATTTTTCTTTTAATCATTTCCCTTCTCTTTATTCTCTTTTCAACTAAAAAACGAGCACAATTCTTTGTTACTAAACAAAACACCGAAAAGCTTTCATCGCATTCCTCCTCATGGATACGACCCGTTAGCCCAAAGCTACACGATAAAATCTCTTATCTCTTTGATTTTGACAATCAAATTTTTAGCGCAGTTGCCGGGGACCTTCAGAAGTTACAAATTTCCAATTAGAGGAGCTAAGAAATGAGGCCTATGAAAATGCTAAGATCACTAAAAATAGAGTTAAGATTTTTCATGATAAACATATCATAAGAAAAACCTTTGTCCCTGGACATAAAGTCTTACTCTATAATTCTAGGCTTCATCTTTTTTTAGGAAAATTAAAATTAAGATGGACTGGGCCATTCGTTGTAAAAACTGTGTTTCCACATGGTGCAGTTGAGATCAGTGACACCAAGAATGGAAATGACTTTAAGGTAAATGGTCAACGCCTTAAACCTTTCTTGGAATCGGTGCCGGTAAATGAAACGGCTATGGGTCTTTTTGACACAGTGTATCGGTAACTTTCCTCTTTTCCATTTTATTTCATGCATCTATACAATTCTTTCATACATTGGGGGTTATGCATGAGATAAGTATAGGGGAGGGTTCTAACATAACTAATATATATAAAAAAAAAGGAAAATATATAAAAAAAACTTTTTGAAAGGTAAGAACAATATTTTGATATATTTTTTGTAAGAAATTAAGTCAATTTTAAGGAATAGGAAAATAATAATTCGGATTTCTTACACTTGGTCAAAGTCAGATAACTTTTTTGATTTTTAGGATTAGGAAGAAAATTTGTGAAAGTAATTTAGTCTTGATCTTTACCTTGATGAAATCTGCACACTTTATACACTTACACACTTAGGGTTCAAAACAAAGACTCTTATGCCTTATAAAAGAAAAAAGAAAAATTTATATATGTATAAAAAAATAAACAAATCTAATTATCTATTAGCTAGGTGCTTTGGCCTAAGTAAGTCTTGGTATTTATGCAAAAGATAATTAGATAAGTTTGAAAAAAAATATACAAAAGTCCTCTAATTAAGCTGGGTATTTGTGCCTAATAAAGTATAAGTATTCACACCTAAAAGGGGTACATTTTATAAATAAAAACCTTGGTTTCGTGGCCTTGTCTGCTCGAGTGTTTAAGTCCTTAGGGGTGTTTTCTCACCTGGTGCCCTAAAATTGTCCGGTTTGGGTGTCACCGACTAAAAGCTCGTTACATGGGCAGATTAGAGAGCCTAATAGAATTGAGGAATAAATACCATAAATAAATAAATAACAAGGCATAAGAGTTAATGTTAAAGAACTCTTAGTCAAACTTCACAGTTACAATGGTGCATGTGACTCAGGGTAAAGTAATAGACTAGATGAGAAAGACAATTTGACTCCTTACTTTGATTGATGACATGTTTTTGAATGGAGACTAAGTTTAGGAATGAAAAATTTGATATTCTTATAACCTATAGATTACTTAAACTCTCACAAATATACTTCAAATATTTTCTCTTTTCAAAATGTTCTTCGAAAATACTATTTTTTTCTCTCTTTCTTTATGGATTTTGTGGGTGCAATCCACTGAAAACCCTCACGAGATAAAACTCATCCTCTAGGAGTAACCTAGAGGTTTAACGGCTTATTGCACATGCCCAGTGCAATCGAGTGACCTGCGAAAGTGGTCTAATAATTGATTAGAATTAGTCTGATATTTTGCTCGAGGGCGAGCAAAAGATAAGTGTGGAGGTGTGATCAGTCACATATATTGCATATACATTGTCACATTACCATACTTTTTAGCTAATAAATCCTATTAATAAGTCTTCTTTTTCTTTGTTAAATGTAGGCCCAATTGCTAAAAGAAAGGAAGGAGAAACAAGCTCAAAAGCCCATCAAATTCTGATTTAATTTAGAATAAATTCAAAATCAAGGAATCAGGACAAATCTTGGCATATCAGAGAGGTTGAAAACCGGTTGAAAAGAATCCTCCAAATCAAGCGGTTGAAGTCAACAATCAAAGGCTGTTTTGTCAAATCTTGGAGCAGAGACGAGAAAACCAGTAGAGAGCGAATCACCAAACCAGGAGAATCATCCAATTGGGCGTGGCCAACTGGCCACACATGGCCGCTGAAACGCGGTCCTAGCCACGTTTCCGTGGCTTGGTTGAGGTTATTGGGAGAGCGTTTGCTCCCCCAATCTTCCTACGATCTTTCCCCTCTGGTTTTCCCTATAAATACCAGTTTCAATAGAGAAGAAAGGAGCGAAGACTAGGATTAGAATTTCTCTTTATTTTTAAGGCTTAGGTTCTTTGTTAGATAGTATAGAAGTTGTATTTTTATTTTATAATTTGTAGTTCAATGCAAACACTAGAGAGAAGAGTGGAATTGAGTGTGTAATTCGTCTTTGAAGTGACAATCAAAGGAGCTTCTACTTGCTTGATCAACTCAACTCGAATTCAGTATGTTCAAGTTTAATTGTCATTCTCTTGTTTGTTTTCAGTTCATAATGAGTAGGTAATTCGTTTTCTGGGCTCACTAATGGATCTCTTCTATCATCTCTCTCTTGACTGATTTTTATAAAAGCAACACTTTTTGAATCAGAAAGTACCTTAGTTAAAACTTCGTTCTTGAAAGCACATGAGGATTTCTTTATGTTAAACTTGGACTTTCAAAGCACAAATCTCTTTGAACTATTTTTATTCCATACTTGCTTCTTCGCGCTTGATGGTTTAACATTCACTTCTTAATGATTTGTAACGAAAGGGCTTAAGATTTAAATAAAACCATCTTATTTGCTTTACTTGGACATAAAAAGAAACTAAAGGTTTTTGGCTTATAATAAAAGTGATGCACCCCAAATGTTTTTGAGATAAGCACATAGTTGAGTTAAAAATTAGTGAG
Organism: Agave tequilana; assembly: GCA_038442645.1. Classification (NCBI taxonomy): domain Eukaryota; kingdom Viridiplantae; phylum Streptophyta; class Magnoliopsida; order Asparagales; family Asparagaceae; genus Agave; species Agave tequilana. The sequence goes on along the minus strand of JAVJIF010016204.1, from coordinate 52,967 downwards.
CCCAGATTTTCTCCTTCTTATATTAAAAACAATCAAACAATTTTCAAAGCTTTTTAAATCACCTTCTCCAAAGCCTTCTCCAAATTTTAAGTTTTTCTTTTAATCATTTCCCTTCTCTTCATTCTCTTTTCAACTAAAAAACGAGCACAATTCTTTATTACTAAACAAAACACCGAAAAGCTTTCATCGTATTCCTCCTCGTGGACACGACTCGTTAGCCCAAAGCTACATGGTAAAATCTCTTATCTCTTTGATTTTGACAATCACTGAGCATCCAGATTCGAGGGCAACCGAACTGTATGAGGATCTCCCAGACGAAGTCGCTGAAGTTTGCCTGACCTAGACATCTTTTGAAAGACAAGTGAGGCAACTTTTCTTCGACGGTGCATCCAGAACAGGTCCGCAAGGGCATGTCATAGCCGGAGTGGAAATAGTACTCGTCTCCCCCACAGAACTATGTGATTCCTCGAGCTTTCTCATTAACCGAGCCCTGCTCCAACAACGTAGCGGAATACAATGCCCTCTTGATTGGAATGCAAATCGCCGATGAGATTGGCGTTAAAAATCTCGAGGCATATGGTGACTCTAAACTCATCGTTAACCAAGTTCGCGGGGAGTACGAAGTCAGACATGAAGACTTAATACCCTATTACAAGGCAACTATCTCTACGGCCGAGGGGTTCGAAAACTTTTACATCGACCATGTACCATGCAAGCAAAATGCGCATGCAGATACACTGGCATCTCTCGCTGCCTCTTTAGCCCTTCCAGCTGGAGTAATAGAGAAAATACTTGTCTACAGCCATGACTTGTATTGCCCAAGAATCGCTTTTGAAGATTACCAAAAGTCGACAGGAGATTGTCAAGTCAAAAAAGCTCTTGAGTCGTCAGCTGGTCCAGAGCCTAGGGATTAGAGATTCCCTTACATTGACTATGCCTTGTACAGCATCCTCCCTGATGATCCCAAAGAAGCGTCCGCCATTAGAAGGAAAGCCCCTAAATTCTACTATAATGCGATCACGCGAACACTGTATTATCAATCACATGACTGGATCTTTCTTTGCTGTCTGTCACAAAAAGAGACGCATGAGGTACTCAAAGAAGCGCATGACGGCATGTGTGGAGCTCATCAACCTAGTCAAATCTTGAGGATCGACTCTGAAGATTGGGATATTATTGGCCTAGGATGATCCCTGGCGCCATCACTTATGCCATATGATGTTACGCCTGTCAAGTCCATAGTGATTTTATCCATCAAGCACCAGGGTATCTTCGCTCTACAACTTCTACCTGGCCATTTGAGATGTGGGGGATGGACGTAATCGGCCCTATAAGCCCACCATCATCCAAAGGATACCGGTTCATCTTAGCCATAACTGATTACTTCTCTAAATGGGCCGAAGCTATCCCTTTAAGGGAAGTAAAGACATCTGATGTAATAAAATTCGTTAAACATCACGTCATCTACCGTTTTGGGGTGCCACGACGAATTGTCCATGACAACGGGCCCCAATTCATCAGTCAGGCTTTTCAGAGGTTCTGCAACAAGTTCAAAATCCAGAGTATGTCCTCAACGGCATACTACCCAGCTGCTAACGGCCTTGCGAAAGCTTTCAACAAGACTATTGGCAAGCTTCTAAAGAAATTCATCTTAAAAAGCCAACGTGATTGGGACAACAAATTAGGTGAATGCTTGTGGGCCTATCGCATGACAGTACGAACCCCAACGAAGACTACACCATTCTCCTTGGTATATGGGTGTGAGGCCGTACTCCCATTAGAAATCCAAATCCCATCTTTGCGAGTCGCCTTGATAGCAGAGATGACAAATGAGGAGAAACATCGACTGCGACTCCAAGAACTGGAGGCTTTAGATGATAAACGTCTGCAAGCCCAACAGCAAATTGAGCTATACCAAGCTCGAATTACCAGAGCCTTCAACAAGAAAGTTAAGGAGCGAACTTTCAAGAAAGGTGATCTTGTCTTAGCTGTCAGAAGACCTATGATAATGACACATAAGACAAAAGGAAAATTTTAACCCAAATGGGAAGGACCATTTGTAGTGGAGTCAGTCAACTCAAATGGAGTATATCGCCTCATAACCTCAGACGGTGATACGCTCATGATGCCAATCAACGACAAATTCTTGAAGAAATACTACCCTTGATAGCACTCTTCCCCCGATCAAGTCAATACTACACCTCTGATTAAAACACCAGATCCCAGAAAAGCTTCTTTCCTTTATTAGATCGAGCACTAGTTACATCATGATGCATGATGTAAATATTGAGAAAGAAAAAAATGCGAAACTTTAGTTTTAGCATTAGTTACTCTTCTGATTGACATCCGACGCCTCCGACGGCTAAGGATAGAGGAAAATGTTGGATTCTAAGCCCAACATAAGTCTTCGATAACTCATCATGCTGAGGGGAATAGCATGGCTAGCCTAACTCAAATGGTAGTTGGTAAACGCACACCAAATCTGTTGATAGCTAAGGGTTTGCTAAAAATCCTAATGGTCTTGATCCCACTTTCTCCTCTAAAATCTCTTACCAATTCTCACCTACAGAATGGTAGGATCACAAAAAATACCGGTGTTCATCTCCTTAATGAAATGAACTGAATTCTGTCAAGTTAATATCAAACCTCTGACAACAAAACTTTTTAAAATACTCACTGTTATGTGAATACTACACCTCTAACAGTAAATTTTTCATGTCCCCAGAAAGTCAACAGTTGTTACGTTAATATCAAACCTCTGACAGTTCAATTCACTTTCCACAAAAATCCCCTACCAATTCTCTTTCTTAGAAGGGTAGGTCCACAAATGTAATCATTGCTATGTTAACACTATACTTCTGACAATGAAAAACTTCAATACTCCTCAGCGAGTACAAACTTTACTTGTCTCAACTCTATATGCAGTAGCAAGTCTTCAAATTTATCAAGTTAACACTACATCTCTGACATTCCAAACTTCACTTGTCAATTCTCATAAATAGAATGACAAATCTTCAAAATTGCTTATACCGCAATTCGAGTACTGTCAGGTTTACATCACATCTCTGACAAAGTACTGTTAAGTTTAACACTACACCTCTAACAGTGATTGAGTTGCTACCAAGTTTAATATTAAACCTCTGATAGTTACTTTTCCTCAGGCTTTCATATCAAAGCTGAGATGAGCGATGCTAAGTTTAACATCACACCTCTAGCGTCCAGTTCATTGCTAAGTTCAACAATACACCTATGGCCATGACTTTTCCGCGGACTTCCTTGTCGAAGTCGAATGACCAATGCCAAGTTCAAAATTACACCTCTAGCATTACACCTATGACAGTGACGCTTTCAATTTTCCTGAATGAAGCTGAAATACTCTTGAGTCAAGTTAATATCACACCTCTGAGTCACATCCTTGTCAAGTTAACATCACACTTCTGATAAGATTTAATTCAATCCGTTAAATTAATGTCACACCTCTAACGGTAAAAGTTCTCCTAGATCCCCCGCGAGTCTAGTCTCACTTGTTATTCTTGTCAACAGAATAACAAGTCCACTTAAAAATATTGTTAGGTTAACATTACACCTCTAACTGTATTTTCATTAAATCCCCAGCTGAGTCTTAGTTAAGTTAATACCAAACCTCTAATGAAAACTCATTTGTAATCCTCCGTGGGGGTATAAATTTCACTTATCATTCTCATTTATGGATTGGCAGGTCCACAAGAACTACCCTACTCCTATCAAGTTAATATCACACCTCTGACTGCATTCTTGAATTTCTGAAACAGGATTTTTCCCCAAACTTTGACTCGTTAAGATTATTATCACATTTTTTAGCAAGTCAAAGGTCCTTACTTCTATTTGTCTGATTTTCAATGCGAAAAAGGAATCCAAGACAATATAAAAAGACAAGAAAAAGTGTCACTTTTTTTTATATTCAAACATATGAAAGTGATACAAGACGCTCTCTTATACAATAAGATTGAGTGTTACAGTAAAGGAGTACAAAGAAGTCCCTTTCTCTCAGTAAAAGGTTGCACAAACCCCTTAAGGCATTTACACTACTCCAAATACAAGATGTATGGAAAAGCGCCGAAGAAAGATTGATCAAGGTGGAGACGAACGGATGCTGATTACACCATGATGCATGATGTAAACATTGAAGAAGCTCATTGCTGGCCAAGAACAATGGTGTTTCTCGATGTCGAAATACAGAAGAATATTCTGATTCCACCCGACCAACTGGTGTAGGCCATGATCCTTCATTGATGAACATCTCCACCACCAAAAAGTCATCTAATGAGCATGGATTTTTCGTCGATGTCACTTCTGGGGGTAAGATTTGTGAAGGGAGGATCCGAGACCTTACAGGTAACGTTCTCTTTCCCGTGACCTGCAAGAAGACATACCCACTACCATACCCACTGTGACCATGAAAAACCTGAGCGCACTTGCCAATAAGGCCTTGACGGATGTCATCAATCGCGCAAATCCTCCTCGCCCATGAACAGGAGCCTTGATTTCTCCAGTGCTCGCCCATTGAACAAGCTCGTGGGTCGAAGTATTCTCCCAAAGGCCCAACGAAGATGCAAAAGGCTGACTGAGACAGCCATAATCTATAAGGAACAAAAATCAAAAGGTTAAAATTCTATTAAGGCAGAGACATAAATGTAAAAGCAGACGCGGTTTGAAGTGGTAAACTTCAAACGCAGAAATGACTAGTGCAAAAATTCTAAAGTTCTGTCAAGGCAACAGCATACAAACTAAAGGACAGACACGGTGGAAGTTGTGGACTTCAGATGCGGATTTAACCAGTGCAGATCTGAACGCGATCCGTTTTAGACCCGCGTCCAAGATACGAGACGCGAGGTAGACCGGATGCAGAAGTCGCCACACCCGCGTCTGAGAAACGGGAGTTGCCACATCCAAGTCCAAGGGCCTCGAAAGAATTAAAATTCTTTAACTCAAGAACCTCAAACGCGGACTTTATATGCAAAGCTCGTGTTTTAAGATCCAAATATAGAGTTCATCACACTCGCATTCAAAGGATTTTGAGCAAGAATTCGAGGTCAATCAACTCACGCTTCATCAAGAAGTCTAAAAGACGTGACTTCTGAGTAACGGGCGCATCAGTCAGACTTCCAGAGAAAGATCAAAAGATCGACTCTCTTTGAGAGGTAAGAAAATAGAAACTCAGCGGGACTGAGTATTTCATGGCAATAAGCTGTTCCTACCCGCAGAAGAAACCATTAGAGGTTGAACTTTATGCATCAAGGCGCAGCCGTAAAAGGTACTTAAAGCGATGCCTTTTGATCTTAAAATCACTTGACAGTGATAATCTCTGGAAAAGATTAAAGAAAGCATGAAAGCTTTGAGTTCTCGCTGTTCATTGGAACACATCCCCTTGAAGAGAAGAAAAATAAGTCAAGATGAAGACCCTCAGAGCGCATGCTCTTAAGCGAAACAGTCTAAATAACAGACTGTTAAGAAGATGAGGCCTATTTATAGGCAAGCCATGAGGCTTACAATTAATGGCATAAAAATCAGAGCCATCAGCCTTAATTCCTGCATGAACGTCAAAGCCCAATAAGGAGCTGACGCGTGGATTGCCGCTTCGGGAAACATCGGAGGACACAAGTCCCCAATCGTCAATACCGACTTGGCATTTAAAGATCCATCCAGTTCTTTATGACGAGCTGCATGTGACGCTTAGGAGGTTGCGTCAAGCGCAGACTCAAAGGTCACGTCCTGAAATCCGCATCCTTTCATGAACCTGAAGGCTGCGTTCTTTTCATTCCTGCTAAAAGATTCACAATCGTGTCTCTTGGAGGGTTAAGAGCCGCGTCTCCTCAGCGAATTGGGTCCATTCAGGGGTTGCGTCTTAAGTTCATAAAGGCTGCGTCCTGAAGTCCGCATCCTCAATAACCAGCGGAATCCCGTGCGTTGCTCTTGAGGAACCCAAAATTGCGCCTCTAATGAAAGATGAATGTCACATCCCCATCGTAAACTCAGTGCAGCCTGAGTTAGTGCCCTATCAAGGGACCAGAGCCGCGTCTCTATTGAGCCAATGTCGCGTTTACATCAACTAGTGATTGAGGCTAAACCTGCACACAAAATACGGAATTACAGAACTTAGAATGAAGATGTGCAAGTGCTCAATTCTTACCGCTATAGCAAGTGGCTATGCGAGTCGTGATCTACAAGGAGGGTTTTGCGATAGAAGCGTTTACGTTCTTTATTGAAATCGTTATGAAAATAAAACGAAGATTCTTCTTTGTTTCTTAAAAAGAAAAGAGAAAAAGAGTTATGTTAAAGTTAAGAAAGTGGTAGAATAGAAAGTGGAGAAAACCGGAGAATGACTATATACAAATGAATTGGAAAAAAGAGTGAAAACGATTTGGAAGATTTGGGAGATGTGGTGATCTATACTAAAGAAATAGAAGAGAAGAAAGAAAGAAGAGTGAAGAAATACTTACCTAATTTGATTGATGACTTACTTGAAAACCTTGCATGTTCTACCTTTGTTTAGGAGGCGTTCAACGCATAGATCATAAGCCCGAGCTCAGTCCCCGTTCGCATTATATCATCAAGTCTAGCACAAGCATGAAGTGATACGTCTTGAGGAGGAGAACGTCTTCATGAACTATCGTTGGCACTCACATAACATCGTTATACTTGTGCTCTGGAATTCACTTGTAAACTCAACAAAAACAAACGAGGTAAAGTAGAAGGAGGAAGAAGAAAGCAAAAGAAAAGTAAAGTAAAGCAAAATATAAAAACAAAGCATTTACCTTTATTACTTACTGAAACAATGGAAGAAAGGAGGAGGGTACATTGGTGTCACTCTCAACATCAGCCTCTCTCTCTTACTTACATGAATTATCATCTAACCTAAGCCTACATACAATTTACATGAAAAGAAAAGAAAAACCTAAACTAAGAAATGGAAAACTTGGCTAAGTCCTATCTCTGCATGGTCCTCCCATTTCAGCACAAAGAATGGCCTTTTATAGGCCAAAAACCCAACAACCAGAATCCCGGGGAGATCGGGGGAGCAAACGCTCCCCCTAACTCCCCAACAATGCCTCGGAAACGCAGCTTTTGCCGCGTTTCCGCGGCCAGGGTGTGGCCTGGTGGCCACACCCTGTTGGTGGGTCGTGCTGGTTTGGCCTTCTGACTTTATCTGGAGTTGGTTTTGCAGTTTGAGTCCCGGATTCTGATGAAATGGCCTTGGATTTTTGACTTTAACCGATCGATTCTGAGAGGATTCTTCTCAACCGATTTTTCACCTCTTGATTTTGCCCTGATTTACTTGGTGCGAATTAATTCTGATTTAATTCAGAATTTTGGTGGGCTTTGGGCTCATTTCTGTTCATCTCCTTAAAGATTGGGCCTGCAAATAAATTAAACAATTAATTAGGACAATGCAGGCTTTTATTCTATAATAAGTATGGACATATGATATTAAATATGCAACATTAGCGACCAATCACACCCTCATACCTATCTTTTGCTCGTCCTCGAGCAAAACAACTAAACTATACTAAGGATTATTAGACCACTTTCGCAGGTCACGCGATTGCACTGAGCATGTGCAACAAGCCGTTAAACCTCTAGGTTTCTCCTAGAGGACGAGTTTTATCTCGTGAAGGTTTTCAGCGGATTGCACCCACAAAATCCATAAAGAAAGCGAAATAAAGAGTTAGTATTTTTGAAAAGCATTTTGAAAGAGAAAAATATTTGAAATATAATTGTAAGATCTAAGCAATCTATAAGTTATAAGAAAACTGAATTTTTCATTCCTAAATTTAGTCTCTAGTCAAAAATTTGTTATCAATCAAAGTAAGGAGTCAAATTGTACTTCTCATCTAGTCTATTACTTTACCCTAAGTCATATTCACTTGTGACTGTGAAAATTTTGACTAAGGGTTCATTAACTCTAACTCTTATGCCTTATTTATTTATATATATAAATATATATATTTTTTGTGGTATTATTCCTTAGTTTTATTAGGCTTTCTAATCTGCCCATGTAACGAGCCTTTAATCGATGACTCCCAAACCAAACGGTCTTAGGGCACCGGGTGAGAAAACACCCCAAGGACTTAAGGACTCGAGCAAATAAGGCCACAAAACTAAGGGTTTTATTATATGGATCCCTTTTAGGCGTGAATACTTATGCTTTATTAGGCACAAATACCCAGCTTAATCAGAGGGTTATATATATATATATATTTTTTCTTTCAAACTTATCTAATCATCTTTCGCATAAATACTAAGGCTTGCTTAGGCCAAAGCACCTAGCTAATCAATAATTAGATTTGTTTATATATTTTTTTATATATATATTTTTTATAAGGCATAAGAATCTTTGTTTTTGAACCCTAAGTGTGTAAGTGTATGAGGTGTGCATACTTCATCAAGGTAAAGATCAAGACTAAATACTTTGACAAATTATCTTCCTAACCCTTAAAATCAAACAAATAATCTTATTTTGACCAAGTATAAGATATATATATATTTTTTATAATGCATAAGAATCTTTGTTTTTGAACCCTAAGTGTGTAAGTGTATGAGGTGTGCATACTTCATCAAGGTAAAGATCAAGACTAAATTACTTTGACAAATTATCTTCCTAACCCTTAAAATCAAACAAATAATCTTATTTTGACCAAGTATAAGAAATCCTAATTTGGATTTTCCTATTCCTTAAAATTAACTTAATTTCTTACAAAAATAAGTCAAAATATTGTTTCTATTTTTCAAAAGGTTTTTAAAAGTAAGGAAAAATGTTAATATTTTTTTTTTTAAAACAAAAAGAAAAGTTATGTTAGACCCTCCCCCACACTTATCTCATGCATTGTCCTCAATGTATGAATTAATGCATAGATGCATGAAAAAGAAGAAAGGGAAGGAAAAGGTTACCTTAAGGTGGTGGTTCCGGTGGTGGTCTGATTGGTCCACGAAACGTGGCCCAATCAACTTTTCTTGGGTCTCGGAGGAACCCACCAGAAATATCTTTAATATAACCCATTAAAAAGATAAATCCATGAAGAATTTTTATTAAAAATTTAACCCCATCTAATTTCCATATTCCATAACTAATTTTGGAGTCAAATTTGTCAACCACCTCGTCCCAGAAAGGAGTATGAAATGATAGAATGATTGACTTGGACTCAGGAAGGACAGGAACTAATACCGACTCAGGAAGGTGACTTAAATCAAGTAAAGGTTCAAGAGTCGAAATAGGTTCAGAAATTGGGTCCAAGTCAAGAAGTTGAAACTCAAGTCCACATGTGTTTTCCAACAATGGAATGTGACCTAATATGGGTGATTCCAGTTCAGGGATGATAGGTGATGGAATCAAAACTGACTCTAGAATATTATTCAAGGTTGGTAATAAAACAGGAGTCAATATTGATTCAGAAAGTTGAACTGGATCACAGATTTGAGAATCTAGGTCACATATCTCATTGAGTTCAATATCATAAAAATGAGAACTTGCCAATTTGTCAATAGGATCTTCAAAAGTGTATAATTGGTCAAGTTCAATATGATCCTCAAAGATGGGTGATTAAATTTTATTATGAATTGGTACAGGATCCAATGTTAACTCCGGGAAAAGATTGAAGTCAGGTGAAGATACCAGAGTCATTATTGAATCAGGAAGAAGAATTGAATCACTAATTTGGAGTTCAGGATCATAATCATTTTCAAGTTCTATTTCAGGAAAGGAGTAACTTGCCAAACTGTCAATATCTTTTTCAAAATTTGGAGTTTGGGCAAGTTCAAATAGTTGTTCTGAAATAGAATCTTGATTTCCAAAATAACCTGACTCTTCGGCTCTAACAGAATGGGTAGTGACATCAGAACTGGTCCAACGGTGAGAACGTAGAGATTCGACCATCATATCTATGTCACTATTACGAGCGTTTTGAGCCTAAGTCATGGATTCAAGCATCTCTTCATAGGTGATATGTTCATTGTTTTGATGAAAAGATGAAGAATTGTCTTGAAAGTGGTAGTGAAATTGTGAGTCCATCAGATTTTGGGATTTGTGTTTGGACTCACGCATACTCATTTCCAAAATTGATGGTTTCCTATTTTGGACGGGTGGAACTGAGTATGAATCTTGAAAATATTGTGGACTAGGTGGAGAAGGAGGACAAGGTGGTTGAAAATTATGCTCGGGGGAGGTGAATCCCCACTGACTCGGTGAAGAGTTGAAATCATTATGGAACTTACAGTTATTAGATTGGGGGTATGGGTTATATTGATTCGGATAAGACCAATCCGGCACACTAGGTTGGTCAAAGTTATGATATGCCGGGTTGGTAATATCTGAAAATGAAGTCGGTGTGTAATATGAATTATTATTGTAGTTGAAAAAATTATTATTATAGTCCATATCACACAATAGAATACAAACAAAAAACAAACAAATAAGCAAAAAAAGAAAAAAAATTCTAACTAGGTTAGGGTAGACCTATGACCTAGACGACTCCTAACTGATTAGACTGTCCACGGGAGGTCTAATGTAGACTTTGACCACAAGCTAATCAGCCAGGTCAGGGCAAGGTTGGTGGGAGGTTTTCCGTCAAAGACGTTCCTTAATTAAATAACCACCAACCTTCGGGCTTTCGGCCCTCAATCCCTTTCCTAGACACTGATTTTGCAGGAGTCAGATTCCAACATTTTTTCTCCTTAGGATAATCTCCTAATTGAGTCCGAGATGTCCCTAGGGCCAACGTCTACTCAATTTTAGTTAGGCTTGGGTTAGTGAGTACTTGGAATGTGATTTTTGGGCTAAGGAAGGGTGATTAAATCCCCACATTATCTTGTTATGGGTTAGTGCCCTTAAAATAATTTTATGCAAGTGTACAAGATATGTAAATAGGAATCACTCAAAGCAATGAATATCAGCCAAGAGATGAATCCTATTCTACTTGCAATGCGAACGTACCTTGCTCCAACACTCTTCAACAGTAAAAATAAATGAATTGAAAAAACGCGTGCCTAAAATGCAAACGTCTAATCAATTTTTAACTTTTGCAACAAATTTTTTACTATTGATTATTAGCAGGCTCATGTGATGGCATATAAGAAAAAAAGAATTGCAGCAAACTAGAATTTTTGTAAACTAAGCAGCCCTGCAAAAAGCTGTTAGTAGTCAACTCTTCATTACCGCGGTTCCGCGGCTTTTGCCGTGGAAACGCGGCAATTCAGAGGGCCCTTGGTCTCTGCTTTCTAGAGCAGAGGCCCAAGGCCACTTGTATGTCACTGTAATATTAATTTCCTGCTTTGATTGCCCTGTAACCTGCAACAGAGAAGAAAAGTCGTTTAGTTCTAAAAAATTTTCAAAAAAATTCAGATTTCAATAAAAAACATGTTACCCTCCCTGGCAACGGCGCCAAAATTTGATTGAGGCTAAACCTGTACACAAAATACGGAATTACAGAACTTAGAATGAAGATGTGCAAGTGCTCAATTCTTACCGCTATAGCAAGTGGCTATGCGGGTCGTGATCCACAAGGAGGGTTTTGCGATAGAAGCGTTTACGTTCTTTATTGAAATCGTTATGAAAATAAAACGAAGATTCTTCTTTGTTTCTTAAAAAGAAAAGAGAAAGAGAGTTATGTTAAAGTTAAGAAGAAAGTGGTAGAATAGAAAGTGGAGAAAACCGGAGAATGACTATATACAAATGAATTGGAAAAAAGAGTGAAAACGATTTGGAAGATTTGGAAGATGTGGTGATCTATACTAAAGAAATAAAAGAGAAGAAAGAAAGAAGAGTGAAGAAATACTTACCTAATTTGATTGATGACTTACTTGAAAACCTTGCATGTTCTACCTTTGTTTAGGAGGCGTTCAACGCATAGATCATAAGCCCGAGCTCAGTCCCCGTTCGCATTATATCATCAAGTCTAGCACAAGCATGAAGTGCTACGTCTTGAGGAGGAGAACGTCTTCATGACCTATCGTTGGCACTCACATAACATCGTTATACTTGTGCTCTGGAATTCACTTGTAAACTCAACAAAAAAACGAGGTAAAGTAGAAGGAGGAAGAAGAAAGCAAAAGAAAAGTAAAGTAAAGTAGAATATAAAAACAAAGCATTTACCTTTATTACTTACTGAAACAATGGAAGAAAGGAGGAGGGTACATCGGTGTCACTCTCAACATCAGCCTCTCTCTCTCTTACTTACATGAATCATCATCTAACCTATGCCTACATACAATTTACATGAAAAGAAAAGAATAACCTAAACTAAGAAATGAAAAACTTGGCTAAGTCCTATCTCTGCATGGTCCTCCCATTTCAGCACAAAGAATGGCCTTTTATAGGCCAAAAACCCAACAACCAGAATCCTGGGGAGATCGGGGGAGCAAACGCTATCCCTAACTCCCCAACAATGCCGCGAAAACGCGGCTTTTGCCGCGTTTCCGCGGCCAGGGTGTGGCCTGGTGGCTACACCCTGTTGGTGGGTCGCGCTGGTTTGGCCTTCTGACTTTATCTGGAGTTGGTTTTACAGTTTGAGTCCCGGATTCTGACGAAATGGCCTTGGATTTTTGACTTTAACCGATCAATTCTGAGAGGATTCTTCTCAACCGATTTTCCACCTCTTGATTTTTTCCTGATTTACTTGGTGCAAATTAATTCTGATTTAATTCAAAATTTTGGTGGGCTTTGGGCTCATTTCTGTTCATCTCCTTAAAGATTGGGCCTGCAAATAAATTAAACAATTAATTAGGACAATGCAGGCTTTTATTCTATAATAAGTATGGACATATGATATTAAATATGCAACATTAGCGACCAATCAACTAGCTGAGATCACCGCGTCTCCACTACATCCTGAATTCTGCATCTTGACAGAATCAAGGGCCGCGTCCATGGATCTGCGCCCTTCCATAAAGTCGCGTCCTTATCGAAAAGAAAGGTTCGTTCATCTTCCTTGGTGAGCCTGAATGGCGTCTCCATTAGTGAGTCAGGGTCGCGTTTCCCAGAACCGCGTCTCCGCTACAAATAAGAGCCACGTCTCGCTCAAGAACTCAGTTCAGCCTGAGTTTATTGTTCATGGTCGTTCTCTATCAAAACGATTAAAGAATATATTTTCACAAATAGTCAAGGATTACGGTTATGAAAACTGAGTTCATCTACAGCCAGCAAAGAATCTGAAAGGGTAAAGATGAGACAAAATTTTGAAGACTTTTATTATTTGACTCAAAAATGATAAAATTAATACAAACACTCTTATTGGAGTGTTGCCAAAAAAAAGGGATAATACAAAAAAGAGAAGAAGACTAATAATCCTAATTCCCTAAAGAACGAATTTATTCCCAGAGGTGATGCATCTCGAGCTGACGCGCCCTTTCAGCTTCCATCAGAGCTTGAACCCATAGCTCCTCCTCAGACAAAAATCTCTTCGTAGCCAATTGCGCCTGAAGAGACTCCAACCTGAAAGAATGAGCAGAAAGGTTTTCTTGAACTTGTGTCCTTGCAGTTTTCAGCTCTTCCAGCCTTTTCTAGCAGCAACAATTTTCATTGCCTCAATCAAGGCTTGCGCCCTAGCAATGGTAATCTGAGCAGTGGTGATAACTTGCTCTGCACTCTGGATGACGATTTCAGATTCCCTTGAGTCGCCAATCAGTCTTTGGTGGTCAGCTTGGAAATGCTGGAGATGGTAGGCCTCTTCAACTATTTGTTCCTCTATCTCCTATCGCTCATGTTCTTGAGCGGCAAGAAGCTTACTCAGTGTCGACCGAGGCTCATCCACTGAGCCAGCCTTCTCCAGGGTCTTGACCTCCTTAAGGTGGCTCTCCAACTGCTCAACCAGCATCAGGCACGTTCTAGCCTGCGAAGGACTCCCAGTATGACCAATGTTCTCGATCTGATTTTCGAGAAGTATCCTGGCAAACTCAAAAGAACTGCTCCCAGAAAGGATCAGATCAATACAGAACCTCATGGAAGCAAAAAATTATTGTACCATTTGACGTGCTAGTGATTGATATTCAATTTTGCATATTTTACCACATCCATACCATGCATATTGCAAATAAAAATGTGATTTTTAATCCTTTTCTCTCTATTTTTGCAGGTCCATATTCTAATTAGAAAAAGCCCAAAATCCCTTTAATTATCAAGAATTAAAGGAAAATAAATCAAAGCCCAAAAGAGAGCCCAAAGGTTGAGGCCAGGATCTGGAGATATCCACGCGCCAACTCAAACTTCCAGAAGGTCCACGTGGCTAACAACTTAACAAGAAAATCGCAACAGAAATCTCGGCCTCAACGGCCAAGATTTTGCCGCGCTTTCCAGGATTTTGTCGCGTATCTGCGGCAGTTACAAGGCCATTGAGGCCCGAGATTCTCTCCAACAACCTGGGTTCTAGATACTTCTCTCTGAGGCTATAAATACACCACCAGGGCCTTCGCAAAAGGAGAGAGGAGAGAGGAGAGATTATAGGATAGAGCTTGTATTTTGTAGGTTTTTCTCTAGGATTTTTTAGTGCTCTAGGTCTTCTTCTTCCTCCCTAGAAATTCTGCAAAGAAAGAGATTGTAAGAGAGAGAAAGCTTGTGTAAACCAAGGGGTGACAACTTGTGAAGCAAGGATTAATCCATTCTCTTTTCTCTTCTATTGCATTTTCTAGTATTTACTTGCTTTCTTTAATTCTAGCTTTACTTTCATTGCACTTTTATTCATGCTTTGCTTTTCTTTTCTTATGGCTAGCTAACTTCTTCTAACATGACTAGCTAACCACTAATCTTGCTAACTACTAACTCTTGAGTGATTGCTAATTTTTCATCTTGCAAGTTGTTGAGTCTTTTTCATCCCCGATGGGTTACTTTCATGCTTGGCAAGTTCTTGTTGTAATTCCATATGATTCATGTGTGCCTCATTTAGAGCCTTGTCTTTAGAACAAGTGCCTTGATGGAACATGGAGATGGATCACCAACCATATTCTATTTGTTGTACAACTTCTTTAATTCCATTAATGAATGTTGTATCTTCTTCCTTAGCATCCCTTGAGTTTCGCTCTTTTGATTCCATTATTGAAAGTCTATCTTGTAAGCCGATGACATCTATGAGGCTACAAGACAAGTCCAAGAATGATCACCCGTCATCCAAATGGGAAAGCAACTAGACCAACACGCAAGACAAACATATGCCAATGAATCAACATGAGGCACGCATCACCATCACGGAGTTTAGTAAGTTTAGCAAATTAGTAAGGTTAGCTAGTCATGATTTTCTCCATCTTTAAATCTTCTACAAAGTTTTCTTTCTTTTAGTTTCCTTTCCAAGCAAATCTTATTTTCAATTTCTTTTCATTTCATTTTCCATCATGCACAAATCCACCGATTCTTTCATTTCTTTTCCATGTTTTTTTTTTCATTCTTTTAAGACAGAGAAGAACCTTCGTTTTCTATCTTCACATTAAACCGTAAAGCTTCCATCGTGAGCTCTCCCTGAGGATTCGACCCGTATAGCCACTGCTACTATGGTGATTTGGAAAGGGTACATTGAACATATCGAATTCATTTGTGGAGTAATCAAGCACCTAAGGTTGACTCTAAACCTTATCTCTTTTGCTGAATATCTGTGCAATCTACCACACTATACTCTTCTCCTAAACAGCTAGCTCTTTTAAAATGTCATTAGCTGGAGATAACCCTGCTGATGTACTGCCGGACCCCATTTCCGTAACAAAATGAGAAACGGGGACCAGCTCTACTTGTGCAGGGGTAAGGCCAACAACAGGCTCATCAAACATGGAGCAAGTAACCGATACCTCCGGGACAGTTATCGGTGTTAGCTTCCACCGTAACAGAAGTAACAGTAAACTCTACGGCACTGGGTTCCCCAGCCGATGTTTGAACTGTGCTATCGTCAATGCTTGCCGCGGGACTCTCTACTTGGGCTATCTCAGTGCCCTCTATAAACCACAACATTAAATATCAGTGGTAGTGATAAAAAAGAGAGTATCCAATACGTCAGTATTCTCTTACCAAGTTGAGGATCTGAAGATGGTAGATCCCTGGGTAATCCATGTGGGGATGAGGTCTCCCTGACCTTGGTGGTTGCACTCTCTTGAGGCATCTCGGTAGCAGAGCCTCAAGGCCATCCTACTGGGCCAACTCTTGGACCATCTCCTCAATGTGAGAAGAAGTTGTGGCTTCATTACCGGCATCCAGCCTTGTAGAAGAAAGTAAAAAAGAAAATGTTAAATCTCATTCCTAACTTGATGGGAATCAATTCAGGAAGATAAAGAAAGTACCTTCAGTAGTAGTGATCATTGCTATTGGCGAAGCTGTCACAGGGTCGTAACCCTGTATCTCTTCCTCTGTGATCTGTGAGAATTTGCTTGTGTCTGAAAGAGCAGGTTCGTCGCCAAAATCGATCTCCTCGCCAGAGTAATATCCATGTTCTTCAGACGAGGAAGACGACAACTCGACACAGGCAGTCTCAGCGATCGAAGCTTTACCACCGACGACCCCAGTAATAGGGCTGGGATCGATAATCCGCCAGGGTGACATCAATATACCAGGCGACACAGGCTGTTGCACCTCTACCCTTCCCTCAGGGACTGAAGAAGGCTCGGACTGATTTGAGATTCCTAGAATCTCCACGTCACCCCTCCCCATCAAGTCAACTTCGTGTCGCTTGACCTCTTCAGCCATGACGGGCTCACCCGTGAGTTCCCCCTCTTCCAAAATCACGGGGTCCCTGCTGCGTAGACCGCGAGGACAAAGGATGGGGACTTCCTCTTCCTCTTCTTCCTCCTCCCCTGCTCCTCAACACTAGAAGGAACTACCTTGGGCATTAAAGCTTCGGCCTCTGATTCCCTCCTAGCCTTCTTCGGGATAGGCTTACCCTTGGAAGCAGAGCCGTGGGAACATTTGGACACAGCCTGCCGACTCTTTTTAGCAGGCTGCCCCTTGGGTGCTGCTGCCCTTTTTCCCATCCCTGCTTCCCCTCCTGTTTCCCTCTCAGCAGCCTGATATTCGTCCATACCTCGCATACGTTTGTTGACTCCAACTTGTCCTTATAAGATGCCTTGATGCTTCTAATGCAAGAGGTATTTATTCTGAAACCAAGCATTCTACTAGCCAGGGAGTACCAGGTATAGAAGCTGAGGCTGGTATAACAATTAGGCGTCTGCTGAGGAAGGCTGAAAACAGCTTTTGTCCCTCCAGTCACGCTGTAGTACCACACCCGGGCACCTTTAAATAAATTTCCGCTGAAGCAGAGGTAGCGTTGGGGTTGCCGATATATAGTTGATCATAGCCAAACTGCCGAGCGAAACGACTGGGCATGTAAGGCTCGATCGTACATGAATTCTCTTGCAGGAAGATCAGATATCTAGGCCGAATATTAATCAACCACCAGAAGACTCCTGATGACAGCTTGTAAAATCATCTGGTCCCGCAAGGTCGGCAAATTTATCTCCATAAGATGCACCAGCAATCTCAGGGAAGCAACGGTCGAGCTGATAGTTCGAAGCATTTAGAATATATTTCTGAACATAGAACATGTAATAGCATGACCAGCTCGAATTTTTCAGCTTCCACACGAAGGGAACAAAACCTGCAGAAAGAGGCACCGCCGTCATTAGTGAAGGGCAGCGCATAACGTACCAAGCCATCAAGTACGTATATGGAAGCTCGATCCGGGGTTTGGGGTCTTCACTCGCGGCCTTCTCTCCGAATCAACCTCTGGCCTGCCCTCGGCGTCAACAATGGCCTCCACTTGGCACAGGCTTTTAATCAGAGCCTGTAACCCACTTTGAATTCCGGCCATCATTACTAGAAGGAGGGCGATAGACCTTCCGTAGGCAAGCAAAACTACTGGGTATACTACATCGGCAACAATTACTTCATGTGGCAGTGTTGGCACTACACAACGTTTCAGCCACATCATGAGGAAGCCCGCTAATAGAGCCCGGTCAGAAATGGGAACTCGAGCCTGGTGATGAAAGCTTTAAAAGACTGTATCTGGTTTGAAAGTGTCCTCGTTCGACTCAGTGGTGTAAGAGCTCGCAGAGGCGTTGATCCTCTCAACAATTTCCTCGTCAGTGCAAGGAGCTAGACTGGTCACTAGGCTATCTTTCTCATTTATGTCGTTGAACAGATAACTCGCCCAGGACATCTGCTTGACACCCCTATTCCTCCAGGAGAATATTTGGCCGCAAATGTGGAAGTGGTACAACACTTCCCAATATATCTCATATACCTGAGGATCCTCCTTCAGGAGGTGAAGCTCCTCAGAAGTCGGGACGTATTCTTCATAAGCGGCATCTCCCATAACAAGCCCCGAGACTTCATACAGTTCATGAAGAGCGAGCTCCATCTCTCCGACTAGAGTAAAAAATGTGCCTGTCAAAGGATTATAATGCTCCAGGACACCATAAAATTTGTGGGAACTTTGCAGGAGGCCATACTATACGGCCCTGATCGAGTGATATAGGCCCACCTGCTGCAGCAGAGCCCCAAGCTCAACAAGAACAAACCCAACCATCCTACTCCACAAGGATTTGTTGGTAGAATGAACCCACCCGAGCGAACGAAAGTCGACGGGAAAATCACCCCTAACTTTCATAAACTGGTTGATGAAAATAGCTCCAAGCTGAGGGGTTTCTCCCTTCGGATACTCAGGCCTAACTAACCCAGGAAATAAACCAAAGATATCTTTCCCATGGCCTGCAGAATATACTTCCTTGGCATCTAATCTGCCAAGAGAGACGCCGGAGACAAACCGGGAAAGATCCCAATCCATCGCATGATGAACAGACATGTGCTGAAGATAGGACAAGGAATACATCCTCTCCATATTGGGAAGAAAGAACCTCCTATCCCCTATCTGACGGAGCCACTTGTAATCTCCGTCATGCAGAGTCCTATGATCCTCGTCAATGGCATCACCGAAGAAGAAAGCAGGCTTCTGTAACGAAGTACGGGAATCTGTCTCGAACAATCCATCGGAGATGATTTCCCGAAGGGTCACTATACTGGCCTTGATGATCCTCTCCCTTCGCTCCTTTGATTTACCGGAAGTCACAGGAGCAGTTTTCTGAAGCACGAATGTCAGATTACGATCAGCGCCACCTATGTGCCCAAAATGACACTTCTTGGACAGAGGACTAGAAGAGTATCGCACTGCAATGAAGATGACACTTAGTCAAAAATCTAAAAAAAAAAGACTAAGTGCTTGAGGTTCAAACGCAGAAATGAATCCAGACGCGGAAATCAGCAAAGTCCGCGTCTAGACTCAAAAATGCGAGGCTTGCATGTAGGCCGCATTTCAAAATTCATAACTTAGAAAATTTTTTAAGTATCGGACTCAAACGTGAAATTCAGTAAAACTCACGTCTGATCTTACAAGACGCGAGAATCATAAGAAGTCTGCGTCTGAACTCCCCACACTTAGAAATATTCTGAGCATTGAGTCCGAAACATAAGGCTCAACGAGGTCCACATTCAACAAACAGGTACGGACTCAAGTTGATGAAGTAAATACGCAGAGGTTATCAAATCAGCGTCTTGCCTACCAATTCAAGAGCCACATCTGAAGATCAAACACGGGCATGAGCCTCGTATTGGCGGTTCACATTCAAAAGAGACTTAAGAGTTAAAAGAACTCTTTAAGCCCCTTCAATGGCAGAAACCAAATCAGATGATTTTACTACCTGAAATAGGGGCCTCTTGCATTGAAGAAACGCCCATCTGAGTCTCAGGAGTAGCAGTGCTCGAGGACGAAGCCACATGCTTAGCTTTTGGTTCCATTTCGACCGTAAGATCAGTTTTGAAGATGGTGAAAGTAGAAAAAGCTTCAAGCTTTTCTTAACCCTAGATATAATGCTCGGCGAAGAAGAATAGTTTAATGATGACTCTTGAAAGACTGATGTCTTTTATAGGCATAGTGATTCGCAGAGATACGCGACGCTTGACTCGAGGCCTAATCCCGCCTGACGCGTGGCGTGCATATTAAATGCAATGCAAAATTCGCGCACCAAAGAAAAGATGTCCCCTCAATTTCGCCGGACAGATGGCAACGCGCTCAAAATACGGATTCGTGTTTAACAAAAACCGCGTCCCTCCAAAAAGTCACGCCTCTTCAGCAAGGCCAAAGCCGCGCCAGTTCACAGAGTAAGAGCTGCGTCTTCATCTCAAAGATCGCGTCCTCCAGAAGCCGCATTTCTTCAGCAAACTAATAGATGCGTCCCCACTCCATGCGTCTCTAGAACAACATGACCCCTGCGTCTACAAAACTTACATTCAGTCTTTGCTTCTGTAAATTAGTTCAACAGAACACTGGCACAAGCAAGCGACTGTTCACCCCTGGTTCAAAGTACACCAACAACCAGCTCAGAGCACTAAGGAGGTCTTGGCTGCATATCTAGACACTCACCACGATCGTCTCTGGAGGCTTCAAAGGGTTTTATATTACACTCACGAAGACCATACTCCAGATGCGATCAAGCTCAGAGTATCTCAAATGATTGTCAGTCCAATCATGAAAAGTATGAATTCAACTAGAGTCCAAAGTATTTCGAAATCCGTCCCAGTCAACCTTAGAATATCGAAAACTTTAGAGGGGTTCTGTAGGCTGTCTAAAAATCACTGAAGATAAGTCATCAAAAGCATAATCCAAACTCCAGACGTAGGGCTAGTCTTCGCCATCAGTGCAGCATCAAGACGCAAGGGTTGAAACTCACGTCTCAACATCACACCAAGGACCAAGACGCGAGGGTTGAAACTCACATCTCAGCATTATTGCGGTACCAAGATGCAGAGTCTAAAGCCCGCATCTCACGCGAAGCTTGACGCAGAATTGGAAACCCGCGTCTCTCAAGCATTACTTCAGTAGCAAAACGCAAGGCTCAAAACCTGCGTCTGAGTTATAACTGCCCTCGTTACTGGGTCAATTACTGCCCACGTAATGAGGGAGTTAACCCCCATTATGGAGTATTTTTAGGGGACACGTTTGCCCCCTGAAACCTTTATAAATAGCCTAGTTTGTTATGGAAGAGGGGTCAGAAAAAGGTCGGATAATTCTTGGTCAAAAGAACTTCGGTTGTAAGCCGTAGAAACACCAAGATTTTCAGCTGAAAAGAAAGAGAAAGTTAAACTCTTCCAACAACTTGCTGCGTACAAGTTCGTTCTTTGCCTACACTCTCTTTGAGATCCTTGGCGGACAGAAGCTGTGTTACTTCATCTACTATCTAAAGAGAGCATCCCAAGAGGTCCTGACGTTCACCCAGTCAACAGAAAATAAGATTCACTTTCCTTTGTCACATCAAGAACCCGGCACTAAAAAAAGGGGAGATTCGAGTTTGAATATCTTCTCTCTCTTGTAAGAGGATTATTGATTCACTGTAACTTTCTTTACAGTCAAATAAAGAATTTACTCCTCGATTTTCAGTTTTTCCTCCACTAAACACCGATGAGATTTGCGTTAAAAATCTCGAAGCATATGGTGACTCTAAACTCATCGTTAACCAAGTTCACAGGGAATACAAAGATAGAAATGAAGACTTAGTACCCTATTACAGTGCAACTATTCACATGGCCGAGGGGTTCAAAAACTTTTACATCGATCATGTACCATGCAAGCACAATACGCATGCAGATGCACTGGTATCCCTTCTGCTTCCTTAGCTCTTTCAGTTAGAATAGTAGAGAAAATACTTATCTACAACCATGACTTGTATTGCCTAAGAATCGCTTTTGAAGATCACCAAAAGTCGACGGAGACTATCAAGTCAAATAAGCTTTAGAGACTTCAACAGGTTCAAAACTCAGGGATTAGCAGTTTTCATACATCGACTATGCACTGTACGGTATTCTTCCTGATGATCCCAAAGAGGCGGCTGCCATTAGAAGGAAAGCTCCCAAATTTTACTATAACGCGAACACTGTATCGCCGATCAAATGATGGAATCCTCCTCCGCTGTCTGTCACAAAAGGAGGCACAGAAAGTACTCAAAGAAGAGCATGACGGCTTGCATGGAGCTTATCAACCTGGTCCGAAACTTGGAGATCGACTCAAAAGACTGGGATATTATTGGTCTAAGATGATCCTGTACGCCATCACTTACGCTAAACAATGTCACGCCTGTCAGGTCCATGATGAATTCATCCATCAAGCACCAGGATATCTTCGCTCTACAACCTCAACCTGACCATTTGAGATGTGGGGGATGGACGTGGTTGGCCCTATCAGCCCACCTTCTTCCGAAGGATATCGGTTCATCTTAGTTATAACCGAATATTTCTCTAAATGGGCTGAACCTATTCCCTTAAGGGAGGTAAAAGTATCTGACATGGTCAAATTCATTAAACATCACATCATTTACCGCTTTAGTGTATCATGACGGATCATTAATGATAATGGGCCCCAGTTTGTCAGCCGGGCTTTTCAGAGGTTTTGCAATAAGTTCAGGATCCAGAGCGTATCTTCAACGGCATATTATCCAACTGCTAACGGCTTCGCAGAAGCTTTCAACAAGACTATTGGAAAGCTCCTCAAGAAATTCGTCTCGAAAAGCTAACGTGACTAGGACGACAAGTTAGGTGAATGCTTATAGGCCTATCGAACGATGCTTCGAACCCCAATGAAAGCTACACCATTCTCTTTAGTATATGAGTGTGAAGCCGTACTCCCACTAGAAATCTAGATTCCATCTCTACACGTCGCCTTGATGGCAGAGATGACAAATGAGGAGAAGCATCGACTGCGACTCTAAAAGCTAGAGGCTTTGGATGATAAATGCCTGCAAGCTCAATAGCAAATCGTGCTCTATCAAGCTCGAATTATTAGAGTCTTAAACAAGAAAGTCAAGGAGTAAACTTTCAAGAAAGGCGATCTTGTCTTTAGCTGTTACAATACCTATGGTGATGACGTATAAAACCAAGGGAAAATTCCAGCCCAAATGGGAGGGACCATTTGTAGTAGAGTCGATCCACTCAAATGGAGCATATCGCCTTATAACCTCAGACGGTAATACGATTATGATGCCAATTAACGGTAAATTCTTGAAGAAATACTATCCTTGATAGCATTCTTCTCTTGACAGGTTAATACTACACCTCTGATCAAGAGGTTTGAGGGAACACCAAAGAAAAGCTCCTTTCTTCCTCCACTAGATTACAGGTCGATCAGCGTCAAGCTAATCAAGCGCTGGTTACATCATGATGCATGATGTAAAATTTGAAGAAGAAACAAAATGCAAAACTTTGGTTTTAGCTTAGTTACTCTTCTATTGACATCCGACGCCTCCGACGGCTAAGGATAGAGCAAAATGTTGGCTTTTAAGTCCAACATAAGTCTTTGATAACTCATCATGCTGAGAGGAATAGCATAGCTAGCCCAACTCAAACGATAGTTGGTAAAGGTACACCAAATCTGTTGATAGCTGAATGTTTGCTAAAAATCCTAAGGGACTTGGTCTCATCTTCTCCTCCAAAATCCCCTACCAATTCTCACCCACAGAATGGTAGAATCACGAAAACACTTGTGTTCATTTCTTCAACAAAATGAGCTGAGACTTGTCACGTTAATAGTAAACCTCTGACAAGCCGAACTTCCCGATCCCCAGTGTATTCTGTCAAGTTAATATTAAACCTCTGACAACAAACTTATTAAAAGTCCTCGCTATTATGTTAATATTACGCCTCTAATGGCGAATCTCCCATGTCCCAGTAAATCAACGATTGGCACGTTAATATTAAACCTCTGACAGTTCATTTTACTTTCCACCCAAGATCTCCTACCAATTCACTTTCACAAAGTGGTAGGTCCACAAATGCAATCGTTGCTATGTTAACACTATACCTCTGACAATGAAAAAATTCTATACTCCCCAATGAGTACAAACTTCAATTGTTTCTCCTCTACATGGAGTCGCAAGTCCTCAAAATTGCTCCTATCGCAAACCATTTCTTGTCAAGTTCAAAATTACACATCTGACAAATTACTGTTAAGTTTAACACTGCAACTCTAATGGTGATTAAGATTGCTACCAAGTTCAATATTAAACCTCTGATAGTCACTTTTCCTCAGGCTTCCATATTGAAGCTGAGATGAGCGATGCTAAGTTCAACACCACACCTCTAACATCCGGTTCATTATTCAGTTCAAAAATACACCAATGTCAATGACTTTTCCTCAGGCTTCCATATCGAAGCTGAGATGAGCGATGTTAAGTTTAACATTAAATCTCTAGCGTCCAGTTCATTGCTAAGTTCGACAGTACACCTATGATAATGACTTTCCCTCGAACTTCCCTGTCGAAGTCGAGATGACCAATGCCAAGTTCAAAATTACACCTCTAGTATTACCTTCACTGCCAAGTTTAATATTACACTCATGACAGTGATATTTTTAGTATTTTCAAATGAAGTTGAAACTCCCGTTGAGCCAAGTTAATATCATACCTCTAGCTTACATTTCTGTCAAGTTAATATCACACCTCTGACAGTTATTTTAAATTCCTGAAACGGAATTTTTCCCAATTTTGACTTGTTAAGTTAATTATCGCATTTCTAGCAAGTCAAGAGTTCCTATTTCTATGTGTCTGATTTATAATGCAAAAAAGGAATTCAAGACATATCAAAAGATAAGAAAAAGTGTCACTTTTATTGATATTCTAACATATGAAAGTGATACAAGACGCTCTTTTATACAATAAGATTGAGTGTTACAATAAAGGAGTACAAAAAAGTCCCTCTCTCTTAGTGAAAGGTTGCACTCACTCCTCAAAACATCTACACTGCTCCAAATACAAGATGTTTGGAAGAGCGCAGAAGAAAGGTTCCTCTCTTCTTCCACTGAATCATGTCACAGTTGATCAGTGTTGAGACGATCGGATGCTGGTCACATCATGATGCATGATGCAAATATTGAAGAAGCTCATCGCTAACCGAGAACAATGATGTTTCTCGAGGTCGAAATGTAGAAGAACATTCTGATTCCACCCAACCAACTGGTATGGACCGTAATCCTTCGCTTAATGAGCATCTCCACCACCAAAAAGTGATCCAATGAGCATGAATTTTTCGTCGATGCCACTTCTGGGGGTAAGATTGGTGAAGGGAGGATCCGAGACCTTTCTGATGACGTCCTCTTTCCCGTGACCTGCAAGAGGACCATACCCACCACCATACCCATTGTGACCATGACAAACCCGAAACAGTGTTGGTGCATCATGTCCAATAAGGCCTTGACGGGTATCAATAACCATGCGAAGCCTCCCTGCCCTTGAACATGAGCTTTAATTCCCCGAGTGCTCGCCAATCGAACAAGCTGACCGGTCGAAATATTCTCCTAAGAGCCCAGTAAAGACGCAGAAGACTGACTGAAGCTTCCAGAACCTACAAGAAGCAAAAAACTAAAAAGTTCAAATTCTGTTAAGGTAAGAATAGAAAAATTGAAGTACAGACGGAATTGAAGTTGTGAACTTCAAACGCGGAGTTAACCAGTGCAGATCTGAACGCGGTCTGGTTTTAGACCCGCGTCCAAGATATAAGACACAAGGTAGCCCAAACGCAGAGTTCGCCACAACCACATTTGAAATATAGGGGTTGCCACAGTAAAGTCCAGAGGTCTCGAAAGAATTAGAATTCTTTAAGTCAAGAACCTCAAACACGAGCTTTATGTACAAATCTCACGTTTCAAGATCCAAGTACAGAGTTTGTCACACTCGCGTTCAAAGGACTTGTGACTTAGAATTAAAAGTCAGTCAGCTCGCGTTTCATCAAGAAGTCTGAAAGACGTGACTACCGAACACGGGCGCATCAATCAGACTACAAGAGGAGATCAAGAGATCGAATTTCTTTAATGGACAGGAAAATGGAAACTCAGTGGGACTGAGTGTTTCATGGCGACAAATGATTCCTACCTAGGGAAGAATTGTCTAAAAGTTGAATTTTATTCATCAAGGCACGGCCTTAAAAACACTTAAGGCGATACTTTTTGATCTTGAAATCACTTGACAGTGATAATCTTTGGAGAAGATTAAAGGAAAGCACAAAAACTTTGAGTTCAGAAAGCATGGAAGATTTGGGTTCTTGATATTCATTGGAACACATACCCTTGAAGGAAAGATAGACAAATCAAGACGAAGACCTTCAGAGCGCATGATCGCAAAGAAATACAGTCTAGATAATGGGCTGTTAAGAGGCTGAGGCCTATTTATAAGCAAGCCATAAGGCTTACAATTAATGGCAAAAAAATCAAAGCCATCAGACTTAATTCCTGCACGAACATCAAGTCCAGTAAGGAGCTGACGCATGGATTGCCACTTTAGGAAACATCCAAGGACACAAGTCCTCAATCATCAACGCTGTCTTGGCATTAAAAGATCTAGCAAGATCTTTAAGATGGGCTGCATGTGACGCTTAGGAAACTGCGTCGTGCGCAGACTCAAAGGTCGTGTCCACAAGTCCGCGACCTTTCATATACCCGCGAGCTGCGTTCCTTTCATTCCTACTGAAGAGGCCACAACTGCGTCTCCTGAAGTGGTTCAGAGCCGCGTCTCCTCAGCAAGCTGGGACCACCCTCCACGACTACTAAGGGTTGCATCCTGAGTTCACACTCATTCACAAGAGTTGAAGGCTGCGTCCTAAAGTCCGCGTCCTTTCATGAACTTGAAGGTCATGTCTCCTTTCTCAAGAATGCAGGCTCGCGCTTCAAGCGTGCGCCCTCTCAAGGGACCAGAGTCGCATCTCTATTGAGTCAGAGCCGCATACCACCAACCAGCTGAGACCCGCCCGTCATTCTTGAGGAGCCCAAAATCGCGTCTCCACTGCAGATGAAAGCCGCGTCTCAATCATGAACTCAGTACAGCCTGAGTTTATTATTCAACGCCATACCCTATCAAAACGATTAAAGGCAGCGTTCTACAAACAGTCAAGGAGTACGACTATGAAAACTGAGTTCATCCAGGCAGTAAAAGAGTCTGAAAGGATAAAGATGAGACAAAATTTGAGAACTTTTATTATTTGACTCAAAAATGATAAAAGTAACACAAACACTCTTATTCGACAAATGGAGTGTTACAAAAAAATGGGACGATACAAAAAGGAGAAGAAGGCTAATAATCCTGCTTTGCCAAAGATGAAAAGGAGAGTATCCAACACATCAATATTCTCTTACCACGTTAAGGATCTGAAGATGGCAAATCTCTGGATAACCCACTTGGGGATGAGGGCTCCCCGACCTCGACAGTTGCACCCTCATGAGACATCACGGTCGCGGGAGCTTCAAGGCCCTCTTGCTGGGCCAGCTCCTGGATCATCTCCTCAATATGAGAAGAAGTTGTAGCTTCACTACCGGCAGCCAGTCCTGTGGAAGAGAGTCAAAAGGAAATGTAAAGACTCATTCCTAACTTGATGGAGAACCAGTTTAGGAGGACAAAGGAAGTACCTTCAGTAGCGACAATCTCTGCTATTGGTGAAACCATCGCAGGGACATGCCCCTGTATCTCTTCCTAGGAGATATGCGAGAATTTGCTTTTGTCAGAAAGGGCGGGTTCATCGCCAAAATTGACTTCCTCGCCAGAACAATAGCCATGCTCTTCGGATGAGGAAGACGATAACTCGACACAAGAAATCTCAGCAATCGAAGCTTTACCGCTGAGTACCTGGTAGTAGGGCTAGGTTCGATAATCCGCGAGGCGGGCAACAATACGCTGGGAGACCCAGGATGTTGCACCTCTACCCTTCCCTCATGAGCTGAAGAGGATCCAGGCTGAGTTGAGACCCCCGGATCTCAACATCATCACTTCCCACCAAGTCGACATCAGGGTGCTCGACCTCTTCAGCCATGACAGTTCACCCACAGGCTCTCCCTCCGCCAAGATCGCGGGGCCTCTACTACGCAGACCCCGGGAACGAAGAGTGAGGACTTCCCTCTCCTCTTCCTCTTCTTTCTCCTCCGGCTTCTCAGCACCAGCAAGGACTACTTCGGGCATTGAAACTTCAGCCTCAGATCTTTTCCTGACCTTCTTTGGCCTGGGCTCACCCTGGGAAGCAGAGCCACAAGAACATTTGGCCACAGCTCGCCGACTCTTTTTGGCAGATTGCTCCTTAGTCGTCACTATCCGAGGCTCCGACTCTGCAGCTGCTATCCCGGTGAGGCTGACCTCCCTCTTAGATTCACCCTTCTCCTCCTTCTCTGCAGCCTAGAACTCATCCATCCCTCGTGATTGAGGCTTTACCTGCACACAAAATAAAGAATTTCAGATTTAAGAATAAACATGTGCAAGTGCTCAATTCTTACCGCTATAGCAAGTGGCTATGCGGGTCATGATCCACAAGGAGGGTTAGCGATAGAAGCGTTCAAGGTTTTTTATTGAAATTTTTATGAAGAAAGACGAAAGTTCTTCTTTGTTTAAAGAAATGAAAAGAGTTATGTTAAAGTTAGAAAGAAAGCGATAGATGAAGAAGGTGGAGAAAACCAGAAAATGACTATGTACAAATGAATTGGAAAAAAGAGTGAAACGATTTGGAAGATGTGGTGAAAGAAATCGTGTTGGCGATCTAAACTAAGAAATAAAAGAAAGGAAAGAAGATTAAAGAAGTACTCACCTGGTCTGGTTGATGACTTACCTGGAATCCTTGCATGTTCTACCTTGCTTCGGAGGCGTTCAACGCATAAGTCGTAGGATCGAGCTCAGTCCCCGTTCGCATTATATCATCAAGCCGCGCAAGAATTAAGTGATACGGATCTTGAGGAGGAGAACATCTTCATGAAGTATCGTTGGCACTTAGACAACATCGTTATACTTATGCTTCTGGATTCACTTGCAAGCTCAACAAAACCAAAAGAGGTAAAGTAGAAAGAGGAAGAAGAAAACAAAAGAAAACAAGAGTAAAGAGACGAACATAAAAAAGTATTTACCTTTATTGCTTGCAGAAACAATGAAAGAAAGGAGGAGGGTACATCGGTGTCATTCTCAACATAAGCCTCTCTCTCTTACTTACATGAATCTTCATCTAACCTAAGCTTACATACAAATTACAATTACATAAAAAGAAAAGAAAAACCTAAACTACAAAGAATGAAAACTGGACTAATCCTATCTCTGCATGATCGTCCTTTTCAGTGCAAATACTGCCTTTTTATAGGCAAAAACCTAACCTATAGGATCCCGGGAAGATTGGGGGAGCAAACGCTCCCCCTAACTTGCTAACCAAGCCGCAGAAACACGGCTTTGGCTGCGTTTCCGCAGCCAGGGTGTGGCCAGGTGGCCACACCCTGTTGGTGGGTCTCCCCGGCATCTTATTCTGTCTTTATCTTGGGTTGGATTTGCAGTTTAGCTCCGAGATTTTGAAGAAATGGCCGTTAATCTTTACTTCAACCGATCGATTCTGAGAGGATTCTTCTCAACCAGTTTTCAACCTCTTGATTTTGCCCTGATTCACTGAGTTCAAATTAATTCTGATTTAATTCAGAATTTGGTGGGCTTTTGGGCTCATTTCTCTTCACTCTCCATAAGGAATGGGCCTGCAAATAAATTAAACATTTACTTAGGACAATGCAGATTTTATTCTATAATAAGTATGGAAATATGATACTAAATGTGCAACATTAGCGACCAATCACACCCCCATACCTTTCTTTTGCTCGTCCTCGAGCAAACCAGCTAAACTATACTAAGGATTATTAGACCACTTTCGCAGGTCACGCGATTGCACTGAGCATGTGCAACAAGCCGTTAAACCTCTAGGTTTCCCCTAGAGGACGAGTTTTGTCTCGTGAAGGTTTTCAGCGGATTGCACCCACAAAATCCATAAAGAAAGAGAAACAAAGAGTTAATATTTTTGAAAAGCATTTTGAAAGAGAAAAATATTTGAAATATAATTGTAAGATTTAAGTAATCTATAAGTTATAGGAAAGCTGAATTTTTCATTCCTAAACTTAGTCTCTATTCAAAAATTTGTTATCAATCAAGGTAAGGAGTTAAATTGTACTTCTCATCTAGTCTATTACTTACCCTAAGTCATATGCACCTTGTGATCGTGAAAATTTTGACTAAGGGTTCATTAACTCTAACTCTTATGCCTTATTTATTTATATATATTTATGTTTTTTTTCTTTTTTTGGTGGTATTATTCCTTAGTTCTATTAGGCTTTCTAATCTGCCCATGTAACGTGCCTTTAATCGATGACTCCCAAACCAAATGGTCTTAGGGCACCGGGTGAGAAAACACCCCAAGGACTTAAGAACTCGAGCAAACAAGGCCACAAAACTAAGGATTTTATTATATGAACCATTTTTAGGCGTGAATACTTATGCTTTATTAGGCACAAATACCCAGCTTAATCAGAGGAAATTTTTTTTTCTCAAACTTATCTAATCATCTTTCGTATAAATACTAAGGCTTGCTTAGGCCAAAGCACCTAGCTAACCAATAATTAGATTTGTTTATTTTTTCTTCCTTTTTTTATATATATATTTTTTTATTAGGCATAAGAATCTTTGTTTTTGAACCCTAAGTGTGTAAGTGTATGAAGTGTGCATATTTCATCAAGGTAAAGATCAAGACTAAATTACTTTGACAAATTTTCTTCCTAACTCTAAAATCAAATAAATAATCTTATTTTGACCAAGTATAAGAAATCCTAATTTAGATTTTCCTATTCCTTAAAATTAACTTAATTTCTTACAAAAAATATGTCAAAATATTGTTTCTATTTTCAAAAAGTTTTTTAAAGTAAAGAAAATGTTAAATTTTTTTAATAAAAGAAAAACTAAGTTATGTTAGACCCTCCCCCACACCTATCTCATGCATTGTCCTCAATGTATGAATTAATGCATAGATGCATGAAAAAGAAGAAAGGGAAGGAAAATGTTACCTTAAGGTGGTGGTTCCGGTGGTGGTCTGATTGGTCCATGAAATGCGGCCCAATCAACTTTTCGTTGGGTTCGGATGAATCCACCAGAAATTTCTTTAATATAACCCATTAAAATGATGAATCCATAAAGGATTTTTATTAAATATTTGACCCCATCTAATTTCCAAATTTCATAATTGATTTCGTAGTCAAATTTGTCAACTACCTCGTCCCAGAATGGAGTGTGAAAAGATAGAATGATTGACTTGGACTCAGAAAGTACAGGAACTAATACCGACTCAGGAAGGTGACTTAAGTCAAGTAAAGGTTCAGGAGTCGAAATAGGTTCAAGAATTGGGTCCAAGTCAAGAAGTTGAAACTCAAGTCCACATTTATTTTCCAACAATGGAAAGTGACTTAATATTGGTGATTCAAGTTCAGGAATGATAGGTGTGGGAATCAAAACTGACTCTAAAATATTACTCAAGTCGGGTAACAAAACAGGAGTCAATATTGATTCGGGAAGTTGAACTGGATCACAAATTTGAGAATCTAGGTCACATTTCTCATTGAGTTCAATTTCGTAAAAATGAGAACTTGCCAATTTGTCAATAAGACTTTCAAAAGTGTAAAATTGGTCAAGTTCAATATGATCATCAAAGATGGGTGAGTCAATTTCATGATGAATTGGCATAGGATCCAATGTTGACTCGGGAAAAAGATTGAAATCAGATGAAGACACCGGAGTCATTATTGAATCAGGAAGTAAAACTGAATCACTAAGTTGAGGTTCATGAACATATTCATTTTCAAGTTCGATTTCAGGAAAAGGATAACTTGCCAAAATGTCAATATTCTTTTCAAAATTTGGAGTTTGGGCAAGTTCAAATGATTGTTCTGAAATGAAACCTTGATTTCTAAAACAACCTGACTCTTCGGCTCTAACAGAATGGTTAGTGACATTAGAACTGGTCAAATGATGGGAACGTAGAGATTGGACCATCATATCTATGTCACGATTACGATCGTTTTGAGCCTGAGTCATGGCTTCAAGCATCTTTTCATAGTTGATAGGTTCATTATTTTGATGAAAAGATGAAATATTGTCTTGGAATTGGTGGTGAAATTGTGAGTCCATCAGATTTTGTGATTTTTGTTTAGACCACGCATACTCATTTCCAAAATTGATGGTCTTCTATTTTTGACTGGTGGAACTGAGTATGAATCTTGGAAATATTGTGGACAAGGTGGAGAAGGAGGACAAGTTGGTTGAAAATTGAACTTGGGGGAGGTGAATCCCCACTGACTCTGTGAAGAGTTAAAATTATTATGAAAATTATGGTTATAAGATTGGGGACATGGGTTATATTGATTCGGATAAGACCAATCTGGCACACTAGGTTGGTTAAAGTTATGATATGCCGAGTTGGTAATATCCGAAAAAGTGGTTGGTGTGTAATATGGATTATCATTGAAGTTGAAAAAATTGTTGTTATAAGCCATATCACACAATAGAATACAAACAAAGAAAAACAAACAAATAAGCAAACAAAAGAAAAAAAATTCTAAACTAAGTTAGGGTAGACCTATGACCTAGACGACTCCTAACTGATTAGACTGTCCACGGGAGGTCTAATGCAGACTTTGACCACAAGCTAATCAGCCAGGTCAGGGCAAGGTTGGTGGGAGGTTTTCCGTCAAAGACGTTCCTTAATTAAATAACCACCAACCTTTGGGCTTTCGGCCCTTAATCCCTTTCCTAGACACTGATTTGGCAGGAGTCAAATTTCAACACCTTTTCCCCTTAGGATAATCTCCTAATTGAGTCCGAGATGTCCCTAGGGCCAACGTCTACTCATTTTTAGTTAAGCTCGGGTTAGTGAGTGCTTGGAATCTGATTTTTGGGCCAAGGAAGGGTGATTAAATCCCCACCTTATCTTGTTATGGGGTGGTGCACTTAAGATCAGTTTGTACAAGTGTAGAAGATATGTAAATAAGATTCACTCAAAGCGATGTACATCAACCAAGAGATGAGTCCTATTCTAGATGCAATGCGAACGTACCTTGCTCCAGCACTCTTCAACAGTAAAATAAATGAATTGAAAAGACACGTGCCTAAAATGCAAACGTCTAATCAATTTTTTATCTTTTTCAACAAATGTTTTACTGTTGATTTATTAGCAGGCTTTTGGTGATGGCATATAAGAAATAAAGTTGTAGAAAACTAGAATTTTGCAAAGCAAGCAGCCCTGCAAAAAAAAAACAGTTAGTAGTGAACTCTTCCTTGCCGCGAAAACGCAGCTAAAGCCGAGAAAATGCGGTAATTCAGAGGGTACTTGGTCTCTGTTTTCTGGAACAGAGGCCCAAGACCACTTATATGTTTCTGCAATCCTTTTTTCCTGCTTTGCTTGCCCTATAACTTGCAACAGAGAAGAAAATTCATTTTAGTTCTAAAAATTCAATAAAAATCAGATTTCAATAAAAACCATTACTCTCCCCGGTAACGGCGCCAAAATTTGATTGAGGCTTTACCTGCACACAAAATAAAGAATTTCAGATTTAAGAATAAATATGTGCAAGTGCTCAATTCTTACCGCTATAGCAAGTGGCTATGCGGGTCGTGATCCACAAGGAGGGTTAGCGATAGAAGCGTTCAAGGTTTTTTATTGAAATCTTTATGAAGAAAGACGAAAGTTCTTTGTTTAAAGAAATGAAAAGAGTTATGTTAAAGTTAGAAAGAAAGTGATAGAT
Source organism: Agave tequilana (assembly GCA_038442645.1). Classification (NCBI taxonomy): domain Eukaryota; kingdom Viridiplantae; phylum Streptophyta; class Magnoliopsida; order Asparagales; family Asparagaceae; genus Agave; species Agave tequilana. Next base: position 19,371 of record JAVJIF010016204.1, on the reverse strand, counting down.
GAAGAAGGTGGAGAAAACCAAAAAATGACTATGTACAAATGAATTGGAAAAAAGAGTGAAAATGATTTGGAAGATGTGGTGAAAGAAATCGTGTTGGCGATCTAAACTAAGAAATAAAAGAAAGGAAAGAAGATTAAAGAAGTACTCACCTAGTTTGGTTGATGACTTACCTGGAATCTTTGCATGTTCTACCTTGCTTCGGAGGCGTTCAACGCATAAGTTATAGGATCGAGCTCAGTCCCCGTTCGCATTATATCATCAAGCCGCGCAAGAATGAAGTGATACGGATCTTGAGGAGGAGAACATCTTCATGAAGTATCGTTGGCACTCAGACAATATCTTTATACTTATGCTTCTGGATTCACTTGCAAGCTCAACAAAATCAAAAGAGGTAAAGTAGAAAGAGAAAGAAGAAAACAAAAGAAAACAAGAGTAAAGAGACGAACATAAAAAAGTATTTACCTTTATTGCTTGCAGAAACAATGGAAGAAAGGAGGAGGGTACATCGGTGTCACTCTCAACATAAGCCTCTCTCTCTTACTTACATGAATCTTCATCTAACCTAAGCTTACATACACATTACAATTACATAAAAAGAAAAGAAAAACCTAAACTACAAAGAATGAAAACTAGACTAATCCTATCTCTGCATGGTCGTCCTTTTCAGTGCAAATACTGCCTTTTTATAGGCAAAAACCCAACCTACAGGATCCCGGGAAGATTAGGGGAGCAAACGCTCCCCCTAACTTGCTAACCAAGCCGCGAAAATGCGGCTTTGACTGCGTTTCCGCGGCCAGGGTGTGGCCAGGTAGCCACACGCTGTTGGTGGGTCTCCCCGGTATCTCGTTCTGTCTTTATCTTGGGTTGGATTTGCAGTTTAGCTCCGAGATTTTGAAGAAATGGCCGTTGATCTTTACTTCAACCGATCGATTCTGAGAGGATTCTTCTCAACCAGTTTTCAACCTCTTGATTTTGCCCTGATTCATTGAGTTCAAATTAATTCTGATTTAATTCAGAATTTGGTGGGCTTTTGGGCTCATTTCTCTTCACTCTCCTTAAGGAATGAGCCTGCAAATAAATTAAACATTTACTTAGGACAATGCAGATTTTATTCTATAATAAGTATGGAAATATGATACTAAATGTGCAACATTAGCGACCAATCACCTCGCATCCGGCAACCTTTGGACCCCAGCTTGGTTTTGTACGCGGACTTAATGCCCCTAATACATGAAGTATTTATTCCAAACCCGGGCACCTGATTCGCCATGAAGCACCACGAACAAAAACCAAAACTAGCATAAAAGTTCAGAGTATTGTGAGGAAGGGTAAAGATAGCTCCGGTCCCCCCCAGCTACGCTGTAATACCAAGCCCGGGCTCCTTCAAATAGGTTCCCACTGAAGCGAAGGCGTAGATTTGGGTTGCCAATGTACAGCTGATCATACCCAAATTATCGGGCAAACGTATAAGGCATGTAAGGATTCAACATGTAGGAATTCCCTTGCTGAAATACCAAATACCCGAGACGGATGTTGATCAGCCACCAAAAGACACCAGAGGGTAGCCGAGTGAAGCCATCCAGGGTTTCAGAATCTACAAATTTGTCCCCGTAAGACATATCATGAATCTCGGGGAAGCACCTGTCCAGCTGATAGTTGTTCCCATTCAGAATTGTCTTCCGAATAAAGAATATATAATATTGCAGCCAGCTCGACCTCTCCAGCCTCTGCACAAATGTGATGAAACCCTCAGAGGAATATACCGCTGTCATCAATGAAGGGCAGTGCAGGACGTACCAGGCCATCAAGTACTTATATAGGAGCTCGACCCTAGGATTGGGAGCCTTGACTAAGGGACAACTGTTAGAATCTGTAACGGGTTTCCCCTCTGCATCCACAACGGCTTCCTCTCGGCATAAGCTCTTTGCTAATGCGCGCAGCCTGCTCTGTATCCTAGCTACCATAGCTGAAAGAAGATTAATAGACTTTCTGTGGGCTAGCAAGACCGCTGGGTACACCACGTCGACAACAATTACTTCATGCGGTTGCGTTGGCATCACACAACGCTTCAGCCATAACATGAGGAAGCCCGCCAATTGAGCCCAGCCAGAGATGGGAACTCAGGCTTGGTGAGGAAAACTTTCAAAAACCATATCAGGTTTGAAAGTATCCTCATTTGACTCAGTGGTGTAGGAGCTGGTGGAGGCGCTGATCCTCTTAGCAATTTCCTTATCAATGCAAGGGACCAGACTAGTCACTGGGCTATCTTTTTCATTTATACCATTAAACAAGTAGCTCGCCCAGGACATTTGCTTAACGCCCTGGTTCCTCCAAGAGGATATCTACCCGCAGATGTGGAGGTGGCACAACACTTCCTAATATGTTTCATACACCTAAGGGTCCACTTTCTTCAAGAGGTGAAACTCCTCAGAAGTTAGGATGTATTCTTCATAGGAGGCATCTCCCATCACTAGTCCCAAGACTTCATACATATCGTGAAGGACAAGCCCCATTTCTCCCACAGGAGTGAAGAAGGTGCAAGTTTCTGTATTGTAACGATTCAGGATAGCGTAAAAATGTTGCGTACTCTGCGGAAGGCCGTATTGAACAACCCTAATGGCCTCGTATAGGCCAGCCTGTAGCAGAAGGTCACCAAGATTTGCTAAAACAAACCTTACCATTTTACACCTCCAATGCTTGCGAGTAGAATGAATCCAGCCGGTCACACGGAATTCAAGGGGGAAGTCTCCCCCCACCTCCAGGAATTGTTGAAGGAAGGTAGCTCCAAGCTGGGGCTTCTCTCCCTTCGGGTACTCACTCCTGACTAAGCCAGGATGTGACCCCAGCACGCACCTCCCATGTCTGACAGTGTAGGCTTCATGGGCACCTATTTTGCCCAAAGATACTCCAAAGTAGGGCTTGACCAAGTCCCAACCCATTATCCGATGCACCGACATGTGCTGCAGATAGGCCAGGGGATATGTTCTCTCCATGTTCGGAAGGAAGAACTATCTATCGCCAATTTGGCGGAGCCATTTGTAGTTCCCGTCATAAAGGGCAGTGTCATCCTCTTCGATTGAGTCACCAAGGAAGAAAGCAGGCTTCCTTAGCAGTGTGTGGGAATCCGACTCAAACAGCCTAACAAAAATAATCTCCCGAAGGGTCAACATACTAGCCTTGGAGATCCTCTCCTTTCGCTCCTTTGACTTACTAGTAGTCACAGGAGCAGTCTTCTGAAGTGCGAAGGTCAGATTACGATCAGCGCCACCTACGTGCCCAAAATGGCACTTATTGGACAGGGGGTTATAAGAGTATCGCACTATAAAGAAGACAACATTTAGTCAGAAATCTGAAAGAAAATGGCTAGATGTTTTAAATTCAAATGTAGGAATGAATCCAGATGCGAAAATAAGCAAAATTCACGTCTAGACTTAAAAATACGAGGCCTGCATTTCAAAATTCATAACTTAGAAATTTTCCATAACTTAGAAACTTGCGCTTGATTTTAAAGACACGAGGATCAGTGAAACTTGCGCATGATTTTAAAGACGCGAGGATCATAGGAAGTCTGCGTCTGAGTCTCCCCACTCTTAGAAAAATTCTAAGTATTAAGCTTAAAACGCAGGGCACAATGAGGCCCGCGTTCAACAAACAGATACAGACTCAAGTTAATGAAGTGAAGGTGCGGAGGTCATCAAACCCGCGTCTTGCCTACCAATTCAAGGGCCGTGTCTGAAAATCAAACACGGACATGAGTCTCGTGTTGGCAGTTCACATTCAAAAGAGACTTAAGAGTTAAGAAAACTCTTTAAGCCTCTTTAATGGCGGAAACTAGTTCAGATGTCATTTTATTACATGAAATGGAGGCCTCCTGCATGAAAGAACCGCCTATTTAAATCACTGGAGCGATAGCGCTCAAGGACGAGGAAGCAGGTTTGGTCTTCAGTGCCATTTTGACCGTGAAATCGGTGTTGAAGATGATGAAAATGAAAAAAAGCTTTAAGCTTTTCTTAACCCTCAATACAAAGCTCAGCGAAGAAGAAAAAGAGTCTAATGATGACTCTTGAAACACTATTGTCTTTTATAGGCACAGTGATCCGCGGAGATACGCGACGCATGTCACGAGGCCTAATCCTCACCTGACGCATGGCATACGTCTTAAATGGACGCGAATTTCGCGTGTCAAAGGAAAGATGTCCCTGTTGACACTTTAAAAAAGACAAGGTCCTGACTGGCCCGAACAATATCTAAACTTGTTGAAATTTGCAAAAAACAAGTGACAGACAAGCTGACTGGCCTGAATAATGTCTAAACTTGTTAACATTTACAAAAGACAAGTGACAGACAAGCTGACGACCAGTTCTGTACTTGTTGACATTTACAAAAGACAAGTGACAAATAAGCTGACGACCAATTTTCACCCATCTCCGAGGGACAAAAAAGCAACTTGGACTCTACTGATCCAGTAAAGCAGACAGTGAGCCTGGATTGTCTCTAAACAGACCTCAGTAGGTCTAAGATGCTAGCACTTAGCATCACATGAGCCTAAGGGGATAGCCTCGCCTGAGAGGCTAAGATCATCTAACTTCGCCTTGAAGCCATTCACAGCTCCGACAGTAAGTGTCACGCCTCGCTTTCCAAAATACGTAGAAACGGAGTCGCGACGAGAGTCGGCGACGTATATACGCGAGGAAAATACCCCACGTATACACGCTAAGCCTAAAGTAACCTGAACAAGCTATAAATCTAAACCAAGATCAATCAATAATCACTGCAATAATACATATAAAGTCTAACACAATGATAGCATATGAAAAGCACTGGAATAGAGAGTGAATCTGATATGCATGAATCAAGAAAAATATAAGAACAGAAATAAAAAGAGGTAAGAATACCAGAATAAAAGGGAGAGGACCCAAGCTCCTCGCAAAGCGTACCGTCTTATCGAACTCCTGCACATTAGAAACAATCGTCCAATATCTGGATGTGCAAACCCAGGGTCGTCAGAACGCGACCATGGTGAGTGTGGGCGTAAAGGGGAAAGAGCTCGTGCAGAAGAAACAATGTGCATAAATAGTAATCAAAACAACTGCAGATATAAGAGACCATATAACAAATAAATAACAGAACTGTAATAAACATGATAACAACACGAATAAAGATAGGAAACAACTGATCAATAGTAAGTAAGCAACTGATGTCAAATTAGGTAACCTATCACATGTCACTAGGCTGGTATCCAAGTCTGGTCACAAGTCTGGTCTTGGTTACAATCATGTGTCTATCACAGTGGTATAAATGTACAGTCAGGTGATTAATGTCAGTCACAATGCATTAACAGTTCATTATCATTTATTATGTTAGCGAACACCAATTGTCACCTGTAGTAGACGCATCCCATACTACGCTTACTACACGTGTCAATCAGGGTCCTAAGTTATTGAAATCAATGGAAGAGACTTTGTCCATGCTTTAGGTGGGTTCCATACATACCCGGAACAACGGCCCAATCACCTGGCGCTGAACCAGGTCCTACCGCTAGGTAGTCAATAGCAATAACAATAACAATGTGTCAATAACAATGACAATATGAACAATACGGGATGTCAGTCATCCCCCGGAACCCTGCAGTGGAACCGTATCTCGGCTGCGCAACCTGTATCCTAGGTCCACCCAAAATAAAGACGCTGTCTCCTCCATCAATTTCCCCAATCCCAGTGTAAGTTGTCAATTTATATTATCATTTATAACAATCAATATCCATGTCATTTTGATTACTGGGACGATACAGTGACAATAACAATATCAATGTAACAATAACAATGTGAACAATATACCGTGTAAATTGTAGAACAATATAACAATGAATGTGTTACAGTCCGACAATATTTTCCCAGTAACTTCAATAACATAGATTATTACAATAACTATTCCAGATACTGTTCAATAGACAGTCTAGACTAGAACTGGTCAATATCTCGTATGCCTGTACTGCATATAACAATAGCTGATACAGATATCTACCAACTCATATAAACTCTGAACACAAAATATGATCACCAACAAATAGTCTCACCAATAACTGATAAACTGATAACTGCTATCTGATAGCTCTGAAGTACAAGATCACTGACATCGAATAGATCACCATCATAATAACTCAAACCCTATCAATTGAAGTAATCAATAACTAACACGAAGCACATGGTATGTCTTCAATATCAACAAGTCAACATACTCCATAATCACAACTATAGATGAAATATCCTCAAACAACATGTGGTCTGGAATATCTATTCTTGGTACTCAACATCAACAACATATCGTCTAAACAAATCCCAAATGGTCACAACTATAAACCAACTATGTCAATCTCATCTTAATACTGATCAGGCCCCAATATAAAGAATATAAATTCTGGATAACCTCTAACTCAAGATCAATCTAAATCACAATCCAACTGATAAAGTCATATCTAATTATTGATCATCATTCAATGTAAATACATAAGTCCCAGATCAATCCAAACTCCAACTAAGTCCATATACTGATCCAAAAGCCAAGTATCAATTCATGTCAAGCAATCTAACACAGTGAACCGCCGTTTCAATATATCAATAGTCAATGTTCAGTCCTCTCACTCTAACATACAACTCTGATTCCCAAGTCTTCACAATTCCCTCTTCTATTAAGATCAGTCATTATATCCCAACACTCGGTATATGACATGTACATGCATCTAAGTTCTATTAGATCAAGTCATTACCACCCATATCCATCTCTTGAAGTCATATCCATCCATCAATAGTCATTACATACTCGAGGGTAAAGTCTACAATCCATAAGATGACTAAACACAGCTGACAGACTCATATTAGTCGACTAGAGGGAAAATACAAGTCGACTAGAGAAGGTGTAGTCGACTAATCAAGGGGACCAAGTCGACTACACAAGGCCAAGTCGACTATCTAGGAAGGGCAAGTCGACTGACAGGGAAACAGAGGCTACACCTTTTCAGGAATACCAAGTTAGTCGACTTGAGCTAAAGTGTAGTCGACTAATCAACTTATTAGTCGACTAATAAAAATGGCAAGTCGACTAACAGTTGATTACAGTCAGAAAACAGAGAGTGCACAGCCATTCTGGAAGGGGCCTAGTCGACTACAAGGAATTGGTTAGTCGACTAATAAGGGTATTAGTCGACTAACAGAGTGGGTAAGTCGACTATACAGCCTCTGCCAGCCACTAAAATCTGAGATACATCTACTCTCCTTCTCATATTCTCCCCAATACTTACATACTCTTCAACATACATGTCTACACTGATAATCTAAGCATTCATATGGTAAATAAAGGATTCCAACATCATAGATATATGTGCATACATATCCCTATACATTCAATCATGGTAACGTAAAGGGATGTCGGTCCACATCCAAACATAACGATCTCCATACATGAACATGTAATCTAAGTATTCTACTCAACAATTACATAACATATAAAATAATAGCTGCAATCACTTAATAAAAGAGAGAAGGAGGAAGAGACACTCACATTGGGGAATCGCTCGCCGCTGAGCGAGTCGCGGTTGCGGTTGCTGTGGTGCCGCTCCTCGCTATCGGACTGCATGGGAGGGTGGCCAGGGTGCTAGGGAAGGCCTGGCTGCAAGTTGGAGGTCTCGCGCTCGTCGGAGGGGCCTTGAATTGCTACTCGCCTGAACTTGCGCTGGATCTGGATCTAGCTAAAAACGCTGCCGTGCTGCTATCGATGTTGCCGTGTCGTCGCGGAGGGGATCCGGGGGCTGGATCTGCAGGAGAGGAGAAGAGGTGGACTGCACGGGGCTGTTGCTGATGCTGGTGCTTGGCCTGGAGGGGGTCCGGCCAGGGTCTGGTCTGGATTGCCGGCTGTTGCACCATGCTGCCAGGGAAAGGGGCTGTTGGCTGTGGTACAGATCTGGGGAGGAAGAGGATGGTGCTGCTCGGCCTGGGCTGGGGGATGGACACGGCCTGAAGGAGGAGGATCCGGGCTGGGGTGGTGGTGTGACCGGCCATGGAGAGAGAGGAGGAGAGGGGAGTGCGGCTGTGAGGGGAGAGAAGTTAGATTAGAGTTAGGGCTAGGTTAGCAATAGGATTTGGTGGAGATTTAGGGGGATTAGATTAGGATCTGATCTTGTAGTTAGGATTTGGGAGATTATTTAGGAATGGGTTATTGGGTTTGTGGGTAGCGGTTATGCTAACGGGTTGGGATCCAAACGGTTTGAGGGTAATATGATAAAGGGTATAGGTTCACTAATGGTTATTGGGTTATGGATCACCAAGTAAATGAGTAATGGGTTTCGGGTCACCAATGGGTATTGGGTCTATGGTGTGATGGGTTGGGATCAAAGAATAAGATATGAATGGAATCAAGGGAAAGGAATACACCTCTGCAAAAAAATAATCCAACATTAGTAGTAACATTACTTAACTAAAATAATAATATTAATAATACCAATACATTACATGACCAATCTAATAATAATAAATAACAGTAACAATATAGATATTACTAACAACGAGTAATATCATATCACATGAAAATAAATACATGTACATATTTAAAATACCAGTATATTTATCCAAATACCGTACTTTAAAAATAGGGATATTACATTCTACCCACCTTAATAAAAATTTCGTCCTCGAAATTCAAATAAGGTAGGGAATGGTAAAAGAGTCAAAAATCAAGACAGAATACAAACAAGCTTCCACATCGCCTCGTTGGGACACCAGATTCCGCTGCGCGCTCTGATCTCTGCTACCAGCTTCAGAATAGAGCGACCCATTCCAAGAGATAAGATCAGAAAATAAAACCGATAAAAAAAATAGGAATCAAGATGGAATTCAGATCACTCTAAAGAAAGTGTTGGAATCATGGATATCAACAGATCAAGAATGGAATTCAAAAGGTAGGACGATCAATTCCAAATGGAGTCAATATCATTGTATAGATAGTATATGTATATTGCAGTGTAACTATATCTTGTTTCAAGGTACTGGAAAGAGTCAAGTCCGATTTATGCCGAAACCTGGCTCTGATACCAAGAAAACCCTGTCACGCCCCACTTCCTAAAATACGCTGGAGCGGGGACGCGACACGAGTCGGCGACATATATACGCGAGGAAAATACCCCACGTATACACGCTAAGCCTAAAGTAACCTTAACAAGCTATAAATCTAAACCAAGATCAATCAATAATCACTGCAATAATACATATAAAGTCTAACACAATGATAGCATATGAAAAGCACTGGAATAGAGAGTGAATCTGATATGCATGAATCAAGAAAAATATAGGAACAGGAATAAAAAGAGGTAAGAATACCAGAATAAAAGGGAGAGGACCCAAGCTCCTCGCAAAGCGTACCGTCTCATCGAACTCCTGCACATTAGAAACAATCGTCCAATATCTGGACGTGCAAACCCAGGGTCGTCAGAACGCGACCATGGTGAGTGTGGGTGTAAAGGGGAAAGAGCTCGTGCAGAAGAAACAATGTGCATAAATAGTAATCAAAACAACTGCAGATATAAGAGACCATATAACAAAAAAATAACAGAACTGTAATAAACATGATAACAACACGAATAAAGATAGGCAACAACTGATCAATAGTAAGCAAGCAACTGATGTCACAATAGGTAACCTATCACATGTCACTAGGCTGGTATCCAAGTCTGGTCACAAGTCTGGTCTTGGTTACAATCATGTGTCTATCACAGTGGTATAAATGTACAGTCAGGTGATTAATGTCAGTCACAATGCATTAACAGTTCATTATCATTTATTATGTTAGCGAATACCAATTGCCACCTGTAGTAGACGCATCCCATACTACGCATACTACACGTGTCAATCAGGGTCCTAAGTTATTGAAATCAATGGAAGAGACTTTGTCCATGCTTTAGGTGGGTTCCGTACATACCCGGAACAACGGCCCAATCACCTGGCGCTGAACCAGGTCCTACCGCTAGGTAGTCAATAGCAATAACAATAACAATGTGTCAATAACAATGACAATATGAACAATACGGGATGTCAGTCATCCCCCGGAACCCTGCAGTGGAACCGTATCTCGGCTGCGCAACCTGTATCCTAGGTCCACCCAAAATAAAGACGCTGTCTCCTCCATCAATTTCCCCAATCCCAGTGTAAGTTGTCAATTTATATTATCATTTATAACAATCAATATCCATGTCATTTCGATTACTGGGACGATACAGTGACAATAACAATATCAATGTAACAATAACAATGTGAACAATATACCGTGTAAACTGTAGAACAATATAACAATGAATGTGTTACAGTCTGACAATATTTTCCCAGTAACTTCAATAACATAGATTATTACAATAACTATTCCAGATACTGTTCAATAGACAGTCTAGACTAGAACTGGTCAATATCTCGTATGCCTGTACTGCATATAACAATAGCTGATACAGATATCTACCAACTCATATAAACTCTGAACACAGAATATGATCACCAACAAATAGTCTCACCAATAACTGATAAACTGATAACTGCTATCTGATAGCTCTGAAGTACAAGATCACTGACATCGAATAGATCACCATCATAATAACTCAATCCCTATCAATTGAAGTAATCAATAACTAACACGAAGCACATGGTATGTCTTCAATATCAACAAGTCAACATACTCCATAATCACAACTATAGATGAAATATTCTCAAACAACATGTGGTCTGGAATATCTATTCTTGGTACTCAACATCAGCAACATATCATCTAAACAAATCCCAAATGGTCACAACTATAAACCAACTACGTCAATCTCATCTTAATACAGATCAGGACCCAATATAAAGAATATAAATTCTGGATAACCTCTAACTCAAGATCAATCTAAATCACAATCCAACTGATAAAGTCATATCTAATTATTGATCATCATTCAATGTAAATAACATAAGTCCCAGATCAATCCAAACTCCAACTAAGTCCATATACTGATCCAAAAGCCAAGTATCAATTCATGTTAAGCAATCTAACACAGTGAACCGCCGTTTCAATATATCAATAGTCAATGTTCAGTCCTCTCACTCTAACATACAACTCTGATTCCCAAGTCTTCACAATTCCCTCTTCTATTAAGATCAGTCATTATATCCCAACACTCGGTATATGACATGTACATGCATCTAAGTTCTATTAGATCAAGTCATTACCACCCATATCCATCTCCTGAAGTCATATCCATCCATCAATAGTCATTACATACTCGAGGGTAAAGTCTACAATCCATAAGATGACTAAACACAGCTGACAGACTCGTATTAGTCGACTAGAGGGAAAATACAAGTCGACTAGAGAAGGTTAGTCGACTAATCAAGGGGACCAAGTCGACTACACAAGGCCAAGTCGACTATCTAGGAAGGGCAAGTCGACTGACAGGGAAACAGAGGCTACACCTTTCCAGGAATACCAAGTTAGTCGACTTGAGCTAAAGTATAGTCGACTAATCAACTTATTGTCGACTAATAAAATGGCAAGTCGACTAACAGGTGATTACAGTCAGAAAACAGAGAGTGCACAGCCATTCTGGAAGGGGCCTAGTCGACTACAAGGAATTGGTTAGTCGACTAATAAGGGTATTAGTCGACTAACAGAGTGGGTAAGTCGACTATACAGCCTCTGCCAGCCACTAAAATCTGAGATACATCTACTCTCCTTCTCATATTCTCCCCAATACTTACATACTCTTCAACATACATGTCTACACTGATAATCTAAGCATTCATATGGTAAATAAAGGATTCTAACATCATAGATATATGTGCATACATATCCCTATACATTCAATCATGGTAACGTAAAGGGATGTCGGTCCACATCCAAACATAACGATCTCCATACATAAACATGTAATCTAAGTATTCTACTCAACAATTACATAACATATAAAATAATAGCTGCAATCACTTAATAAAAGAGAGAAGGAGGAAGAGACACTCACATTGGGGAATCGCTCGCCGCTGAGCGAGTCGCGGTTGCGGTTGCTGTGGTGCCGCTCCTCGCTATCGGACTGCATGGGAGAGTGGCCAGGGTGCTGGGGAAGGCCTGGCTGCAAGTTGGAGGTCTCGCGCTCGTCGGAGGGGCCTTGAATTGCTACTCGCCTGAACTTGCGCTGGATCTGGATCTAGCTGAAAACGCTGCCGTGCTGCTGTCGATGTTGCCGTGTCGTCGCGGAGGGGATCCGGGGGCTGGATCTGCAGGAGAGGAGAAGAGGTGAGCTGCACGGGGCTGTTGCTGATGCTTGGCCTGGAGGGGGTCCGGCCAGGGTCTAGTCTGGATTGCCGGCTGTTGCGCCATGCTGCCAGGGAAAGAGGCTGTTGGCTGTGGTACAGATCTGGGGAGGAAGAGGATGGTGCTGCTCGGCCTGGGCTGGGGGATGGACACGGCCTGAAGGAGGAGGATCCGGGCTGGGGTGGTGGTGTGACCGGCCATGGAGAGAGAGGAGGAGAGGGGAGTGCGGCTGTGAGGGGAGAGAAGTTAGATTAGAGTTAGGGCTAGGTTAGCAATAGGATTTGGTGGAGATTTAGGGGGGATTAGATTAGGATCTGATCTTGTAGTTAGGATTTGGGAGATTATTTAGGAATGGGTTATTGGGTTTGTGGGTAGCGGTTATGCTAACGGGTTGGGATCCAAACGGTTTGAGGGTAATATGATAAAGGGTATAGGTTCACTAATGGTTATTGGGTTATGGATCACCAAGTAAATGAGTAATGGGTTTCGGGTCACCAATGGGTATTGGGTCTATGGTGTGATGGGTTGGGATCAAAGAATAAGATATGAATGGAATCAAGGAAAGGAATACACCTCTGCAAAATAATAATCCAACATTAGTAGTAACATTACTTAACTAAAATAATAATATTAATAATACCAATACATTACATGACCAATCTAATAATAATAAATAACAGTAACAATATAGATATTACTAACAACGAGTAATATCATATCACATGAAAATAAATACATGTACATATTTAAAATACCAGTATATTTTATCCAAATACCGTACTTTAAAAATAGGGATATTACAGTAAGCTAACTTATAGCTTCGCGCCTGAAGTGCTTAGTTAACTCTGCAGAGAGTTAGCTTCGCTTGAAGCCACACGCAACCGCGCAGAAGGATGTTCGGTAGCTTCGCCACAGACGTTATCTAGCTCCACTGAAGAGCTTTCTTCTGACTTCGGCAAATACTTCTTCCAGCTCCGCTGCGAGCTCGACGTGGGCAGCTCCGCTACGGGTCCGTCATGATCAACCTTTGACCAACTAAATCTTCAGATGAGATCAAATCTATTCAGATCAAGATCTAATCTAATCAAGATCAAATCTGAGATCAAATTTGGCAGTTGCTTGCCATAATCTCTTGACTCTCCTAAAACGAGTAAGAGGAACAAAGGAAATCTTCCAATTATATAGAAAGGATCAAAACAAATAAGGAGACCAATCTACCGGCTACTTCTAGCTTCACAGAAGCTGATTTTAGCCTCGCAGCAAGGCTACTTTCCAGATTTGAACAGATTTGATTCAATCTGTTTCCATATTTTCAAGGGATATTATACCCTTGCTCTCCTTATAAATAGCCTACCAGGGGCACAAGGAGAGAAGATGACAAGACGAGACAGGACGCATCGTGCGTACAGAGAGAGAGAGGCTAAACAGAGATCTATTCTCTTGCTTCCAATAATTTGGAGACTTTAGAGAACTGCTTCTCTAATCAGGGTGCTGACACCCTAATACCTTCTTCTCAAGGAATCTCCGAAACCAGGTGAGAAGGAATTCCTAAGTGAAGGCGGTTTTGAGAAGTAACAAGAGGGTTCTACCAACCTTCTGTTCTCTGGTTCCCCGAACCAGGCGAGACGGGAATCCTATCAATCGCATCGTCAAAGGGACAAAGTGGTCGCGCGCTGACCAGACTCCTATCAGCACACTTCTCCAGAATCTCAGAGGAGATCTACTTTGTAATCTTTTTAGAATACTTGTAATTTAGCTCCTCGATCCTTTTTGTAAATTTTCCCCTTTGCAAATCAATGGAAAACAAGATGGCGACTCCGCTGGAGATTGATTTCTCCACTGTTGAGAATCAAGTGTCGCAATGCGACGAACAGACCTTTGGGTCTATCTCTGAATTCAAGGAAACCAATGTGGCCAGAGCCCCTCTGGCTAATCTTCAAAGTAAGTCTCTGCGGAGACAAATAAGGCTCTCTGCAAGCCTACTGCGGTCCTCTGGCGCAACAAGAAAGCAGGCCCGCAGTTCAAGCCTATCACTTTCGAGAACCTGGTCGTTCACTTCTACCAAGAAAAATTTGAAGAAGTCCTCTCTGGGGGTGGTCTAATGCTTCATGCACGGAAGCATAGAAAGGTCTCCATGGCCAAGGCTGCAGAACAGAAACCAGAATCAAAATTCTGCTAACACCCCTCAGCCTCGCGTGTGGCTAGTCAGGTTCCCTGCGAACCTATGCCTCCCTTGTCAAAGCAGATGTGGAGACCAAAGCAGAAGGCTCTGTATAAAGCCTCAGGCGTAGCTGCGCTACAAGTGCGTCTCTCTTGCGAAGAAAATGGCAAGATGACTGCCTGCTCTAACAAGGCTGTTAGCCGCGAAGTCACAACGGTGACCATACCTTCACCCAATTCCAGAGCGGGAATGCCTCGCGCCAGTCTCGTCCTCATGAGCGGAGCTACTGTACCTCAGGGTACGCATGATGTTCATAGCCACAAAGCTGGGACCAAAGCACCATAGCGTGCTTCGTTCCCTAGTTCTTCAAGTACTAAGCTCGCTCTTCGCAGCGGAGCTAAAGGATTGTCCCTAAGTGCTGATAGCGTTGCTTATGCAGCTTCAGCGCCCAAGGGCGTTTCCAAAGCTTCCAGCTGCGAACTTAAAGCCAAAAAGCACTATCTAAGGCTAATCGTCTTCGCAGCAGCATAGCGGATAAAGCACCACAGTGTGCTTCGCTTCTTAGTTCATCAAGCGCTAAGCTCGCGCTTTATAACGGAGCTAAGGGATCGTCCCTATACGTTGATAGCGTTGCTTATGCAGCTTCAACATCTAAGGGCACTCCCAAGGTTCTTAGACGCGAAGCTAGAGCTGAAGCACTATTCTGTGCTAATCCCCTCTGCGGTAATAAAAGGAGCAGGACATCGTCCTTTGCGCGATCCAACAGAGCCTCTGCGCTGGATCGTTAGGCCCAACTTGGTCTGACTTACGGGAATTCTTGACAAGTAAACGAAAATCAGAATCTTTCCAAGCTTCCTCCTCCTACTGTCAACAAGTGGGATGTCAGTTGGTGACACTCCACTCGGTCCATTATCGGCTGGGACCCACCCCGCCACTCCTCCAGGCCGACGATCAGTTTTTGATCGACTGTCGGTGCAGGCCCCGGTGAAAAGAAGCATATCGCGAGATTTACCCTCTGCATCCGTTAACATGACCGGAAGAGGACGAGAGCTATGCAGGGGCAGACAAGCATCCTACGACACTCCCTACAGATCCCCAGATCCAGATTACAGCCCAGGCTTGGGCGAAATCTTGGTACATGAAGAGGGTGTCTTCCGAAACACCAGACCCTACAGTTATGAACAACCTTCTTTTTCAACTGCAGTAGCCTCACCAGAACCAAAGAGAGGATCAGTCTAGTGGTCTGATGAAGAGGATGAAGATAGTGGGTATGCCTCTTCAGCAACCGTCAGCTCAGTGCGAACAGACAGAGCATCAGTAAATATGGCTGACAATGGTAACGAAGACCTTCGTCGACGTTTGGAAGCTCAGGAGCAAACTTTTAAAGTCCAGCAAGAAGCTCTGGATAACATTCAACAGATGCTCGCTCAACTCCTCAATAACCAAAATAACAATGATACCGGGAGTAACCATGATGAGGAAGAACATCTTAGCATGAACAGCCAAGGACGGAGAAGTCAAAGGAAGGTTCTTCTTTGGACGCTGAAGTCCTCAAAGGCATCTAAGCTCAAATTTCATCCCTGGCTCAGAGAGATGAATTAAAGAAAGTAGGGGCAGTCCGTCCTTACCTGTTGGTGTGCGATTCAGTACCATACCCACCAAAGTTCAAACCACCAATGTTACATACGTACAATGGTAAGAGCTCGCCAAACCAGCACATCTACTATTTCCGGTCTCAGACCGGTAATGTTATAGACAATGATGCTATCATGGCTAGGTTGTTCATTGGCACCTTAAAGGGGGTAGCATTTGATTAGTTCCGAAGTCTCCCTCCGGGCTCTGTCAATTCTTGGATCGTCCTGGAAACCCGATTCCTCTCTCATTTCTATAGGACGATACCGAGGTAACCATGGACAAGCTCCTCTCCACCATGCAGAAGAAGGGTGAATCTATCCGTGACTACATTGAACGGTTCAGAAACTTATCTTTGTTGTGCCCAGCAGGGATGCCATTACCTATGCTCTTACAGACATGCAGGCACAACTTCTTGGACCAAGTAGAGGTTCGCATGGGGCCGTCAAAGCCCATACCTGGAAAGAATTGGTCGAACAAGCTGAGATAGCCGAAAAGTTGGCAAAAAAGTTCGAACCATCCACCCCTAAAGGCAAATGGGGTGTGAACAATAAAGGACGTAGTGACATGGCGCAGTCTTCTCAAGCCAAAGGGAAGGAGACTATGTCCGTAGAATTGTCAGGGGACGTGCAGTCGAAGGCCAAGAAGAGTGGCTTCAATAATCAGGAGTCTAAGTTCCCTCCAAAATAGTACTCCTTCAAGGACGATCAGGTGGTCACAATATTCCATTTACTCCACAAAGGGAATAAAATGAAGCTACTGGAGGCTCGAGGTCCCAATGAAATAGGACGCACGAATGATCCCAAATATTGTCTCTTCCACAGGATGATTCACCATCCTACCGACAAGTGCTTTGTCCTCAAGGACAGAATTCAAGCCTTGATCGACGCCGGGGTCCTGACACTAAAGTCAGAGCAGAAGAAAGTCACTGCCAATATGGTGACCCTCGAGTTCGGCAAAACCCCAAAGGTCACAGTTCCTGACGGGACTTATCCAGTCCCTGAACCGCGGATGGAAGTCAAGCATCCTGTGGCTAAAACTCAAGATAATAGGGGTCTTGTTCTCTTGACACTAGAGATAGGGGAATTATGTGGATACACCCAGACCTTGTCCAAGACGAACAATGGGATTCAAAGAAGTCCATGTCGAAGGGCAAATCTTGCAATGTCATCTCCATCCTGCCAGACGATGACAATTTCACATCAGCTTCTCTCAGTGATTCTGAAGGAGAAAAGCACGCTTGCGCGACGCAGGCTGACGTACCTCAGCCGACGGGTACTCGATCCGGAAAATCATACTTAAAACAGTATGAGAAAGCTACTGACGAGACACAACAGCAAACGACGTCAGTACAAGTACCAACACCTGCTTCAGTTCCAACCAGGGAAAGGAGAAGCTAAGGAAGTCCGGTTCGACCATGTCCTGAAGAAGCCTTCAGGCCAAGGGCTTGGCACGCCCTTTCATTTTGACATATTGGCCCAGCTGGCCAATATCCCAGCTCGTATTACAATACATGAGCTCCTTCGTCTCTCAAAGAGACAAGAGAAGCGCTCAGAGATGCGCTGGCTGATTCAGAATCATTCCTGACATATATGCCAGAGATCTCTAAAGATGACGCTCAGTCTCCATGCCCTGAATGCCATCATGTACAATCAAAGGTACCTGCTATTACCTCACAGCAGAGGATATGTTGGCGATGTTCTTTGATGGAGCATCACAAATAGGCCCTAAGGGCAAGATCATCGCCGGCGTGGGGTTGTGTTTTTATCTCTCCATAGAATCATGTCCTTCCTAGAGCATTTTCTCTGACAGAATCATGCTCCAACAATGTAGCGGAAAATAATGCTCTGCTCATCGGTCTTCAGCTCGCCCACGGAATGGGGGTACGCTACCTTGAAGCTTACGGCGATTCAAAACTGATTATCAATCAGGTTAAAGGCGATATGAGGTTCGCCACGAGGATTTGGTGCCTTATTATCACACAGTCATCGAATTGGCTAATCTGTTTGATGGTTTCTACATTGGGCATGAGCTCGATCTCAGAATACTAAGGCGGATGCTCTTGCTGCATTAGCAACAACACTAGCCTTGCCAGTCGACACCGAGTATCACCTCACAGTGGCAACTCGACACCTTGTATGCTCTAAGCATATGTTAAGAACCCGAGAAGTCTATAATGTCTCAACGGATCTTGAGCCGAGAGATTGGCGATTTCCTTTCATCGACTATGTTTTACATGGTCTGCTGTCAGACAATCCTAAAGAAGCAGCATCTATCAACGAAGGTCTCTCCGTTTTTACTATGACCCAACTCTGAAGACACTTTACCGTCGTTCATATGACGGTGTCCTCCTCCGTTGCCTTTCTAATTCAAAGGTGCAGGAAGTGCTTAAAGAAGCACACGATGGCATATGCGGAGCTCATCAACCAGGTCCAAAACTTAAAGACAGATTGCATAAGCTTGGATATTATGGGCCAACCATGATAGCCGACGCCTCCAATATGCACGAAGGTGTAAAGCATGCCAAATCCACGCAGACTTCATACATCAGCCCTCAGAGTTGCTCCATCCAACTGTTGCTTCATGGCCATTTGAAGCATGGGAATCGATGTCGTAGGGCCATCAGCCCCGCTTCAACAAGAGGTCACCGATTTATCCTGGCAATAACCGATTACTTTTCAAAGTGGGCAGAAGCCATACCACTGGTTGAAGTCAAAACTTCTAACGTGGTTAATTTCATCAAACACCATGTCATTCATCGATTTGGTGTCCCTAGGCGGATCATCCATGATAATGGTCCCCAAGCCAGGTATACTATCGATTCTGTGATAAATACGGAATGCAGAATGTGGCTTCAACTGCCTATAATCCCATCGCTAATGGCTTCGCGGAAGCATTCAACAAAACAATCATCAAGTTACTCAAAGTTTCGTCTCCTCGAATAAGCGAGAATGGACGAAAAGCTTGGTGAATGTCTTTGGCCTACCGAACCACGGTACGGACACGACAGGCAATACGCCTTTTTCCCTGGTGTACGGGTGTGAAGCAGTCATACCGTTGGAAATCCAGATGCCGTCATTATGAGTTGCTCTGACCACTAAGATCACATCAGAGGATAATGATCGGCTGCGTCTTCAAGAGCTCGAAGCCCTAGATGAGAAACGACTACAAGCTCAGCAACACATCGAGTTGTATCAAGCTCGAATCTCAAAAGTCTCAATAAGAAGGTCAAACAAAGAGTCTTCCAGAAAGGAGATTTG